>CABFOV010001457.1:57041-93317 GCA_902141375.1 Timema poppense
ATATATATATATATATATATATACATGTATATATACATACATACATACATACATACATACATACATACATACATACATATATTATCAGCCCAAATTTCAAGGAAGTAAATTCAATTTTTATATATGGTACTGACTTAACTCTCATAATTGTTCCATTTCCTGGTAGTATTGCTATGGGAGTTTCAGCCTATTGTTAGTTCCACTTCTTGTGCTTTATTTAAAGGGCCTGTATGTAAGCTTAAATCAACATGACTCGAGGATAAGAGACTTCACTAATAAAGTGTGCTAAATTAGGGTCAGCTTTGAGGTAAGAAAAATATGAACTGCAATTTGTTGCAATAAATAGCTTGACACTTTATAAATACCCTGCAAAACATATGATACTAAACATATTTCCAAATTTCAATTACATTTTAGGCACGTACTAGTAGAGCATTGTGTTTACCCAAAAATGGGGTTGTTACTCCAATTCAAGCTTTAATCATAAGTGTAGTGTGGTTCTATTAGAAATAAATTTTTAGTAAATATAATTAAGTATTTTTGTCATTAAGAGTCATGGCAATTTACTCTATTATCATCGTTTTGAATGTATTGTTAGTATCTAAACAAAAGTTGCATGTGCAGATCACATGACTTGATTAATGAAGACATTAAAATGTCTATAGTAACTTATTGAGCTGATAGTTAAGGTTCAACCTATGGATATTGGACCATAATTATAATAGCAAGATAATTTAGTTGAGCTCATATTAGGTTGTGAAACTACAAAAAGGGATTAGGGAAGTTATGTATAATTTTTGGGAGAGAGATGAGGGTTTAATGAAAAACCCTCAACAGGAAATACAAGAAAAGCTAACAACAAAACCTTCTTAAAGTAATATGTGTGTTTGAAAAAATAGTTGTGTTTATAGCTGTTATACATTTTATAAGACTCCAATAAACCATAAGTCTAGGCATTAACAAGGAATACTATTGGCATGCAAGTTCCTGCATATCACACACCAAGTTGACTAAAAATTATTGAGAGAAATTACGACGCTAATCTACTACATACTTAATCAAGAATAACAGAAATAGAACTTAACAAAATGGTAACATGAGGACGGAAGTTGGAAACAAAACAAATGGTACCAACATGAGAAAACGTTAACCAACAAAAGCAAAATACAATTTTCTTTTGCAGATTCAAGAATGCAGAAAACAGCACTCGGAAATATTTTCTGATTTGAACATAATCTTGTATCTAATTTCTTGGTTAATCACTGACTCCTAATAAAACAGTTGAAAGCATGTGTGATAAAATGGATCATATTTTACTAAAAGTAGAGATGGGCCACTCGAATCTTCGAATCCTCGAATCCACCGAATCCTGGCAAGTATTCGAGATTCGAGGATTCGGTGTTTTACTGGATTCGATGATCGAATCTTTCACCTCATAAACAAAGCATAATATCTTAAATTCAAAAATTACTTAGTTAGGCCTACTTGAAAAACACTACTTAATCCGTAATATTTATTTTGTCGGAGAAAAGAGATAATCATTAATAAAATATTCTCTAAAAAATAAAAATAATTGTTGTGTGGAAAATCTTACGTGCCTAGTACCCTACCCTCCCTCCTGTATGCGAAACTTGGACTCGACCGTTTCGGCACATGCCCACTTCTAAAACTTTCACCCCACGAACAATCTTGTAAATATTTAATGACCACATTAAAACTCTTCAAAAACTGAAAATTAAAACTAGATTTACAAATAAACTCGAAATAAATAAAACAAACTACGGCTTTTTTAAATAGAGATAAGAACACATTACGCATGATAAAAAGTCAGCCGCCATGACATATATTATGTTTACTCGCCCGAGTGATGATTAAAATAAAGATACTGTTACTTCTTACTAGCCAACTGGTTTTAATTATCTACAACTACGGAAAGAACCCCTATTTATTGCATACGATCCTTAAGTTAGACATTTTGTTGGGTTTCATGTAAAATAAATACTGTCAACAGTCAGACAGCGAACGATAAAATTGTTTATTTATCTCTACCGGCCTACGTATCGTATAGTATATCGATTGTTTGTTTAAAATCGATTCAGGTAATCTGATCACCTAGTAAGCGCTCTCGAGTTTTAAGGATCAAATAACGACTTGCTAATCCATTATTTGTTTTGAAATTGATTTTAATTTAGAGTTTAATATTTTTTAAATATTATTGAAGTAAATGTAGAAATATTCAAACGTAGTCCTGCCTTATAACATGGGAATGAACATATTGTAGTCGAAAATATGTTCGTGCTTTAAATAGAATGTATTCTCAGAAATCGATACATCGCAAGAATCGAATATATTTGTTTTCTACCCGAAATTAGATAATGGATGTATAAGAAGGTAATAAAACAACTTAGGTATTATTGAGTTAGCTATTTCCAAAGTATGTTTAGTTGTTAAACCTGTTTTAATCTTTATTAAAAATATCCGTTTGTATTTTTATTTTTGCTATCTTAATACAATAAAATATCCTTTAATGATGATTAAAGTTGATCAAAGGATAACTAGGCCTAATCTGTTTATTTCACATGTTATTTTTATAAACTTACCTCATTCTAACAACACTTTTAAAAATAACTAAAAGACACTCAAATTTTAATTTATTTGATTTTTAAACATTAATAAGAGTCTAGATTGTTTAATTTGGCTGGATTTTAACCTGTATTTTGTGAGGGGTGGTTGGGGTTGATTAAAATTGAAAGCAAAATTTAAATAAATCTCAATTCACAGTTTAGACCTATATTGTGTAATGTAGGTCTATTTGTAAATAATTAAAATTTAAAACGATTTTCTAGGATTCGGATTCGGATTCGGGATTCGAAAATAAAATGTAGATTCGGATTCGAGATTCGGATTCGATAAATAGTGGATTCGACCAATCTCTAACTAAAAGTAAACCAAACTTAAAATATAAATAAACATTAAAAGCTTACATCTCAGTAATTAAATAATCACATTCTAAATTGTAAATATTTTACAAATGCCGTAATTAAATATATTTGAATTAATACTAGAATGTATACTAAGGTAAGTTTATAAGTGCTAATACTCCTTGTTTAAATTTATAAAAAAAAAACTTTAAAAAAATTCATAAGTTATATATCGTTTTAGGTTTGTGTGTCACCAAAGTCCAAGAAAATTATATGGTTTTTAATACATAAATATATTATACATAATAATATTAATTAGGGTACACATCTTTTGCGATACAATTAATACTATCCATTGAAAGAGGATAAAAGGGCAATTCCTTGACACTTACAATCCCATTTTCTTTTAAATTATTCATTAATTCAGATATTTGAAACAACTTTTTCTTTTAATAATATAATTAGCTTTTTAACATTATTTAAACAATTATAATACACACCAGTTGTCCTGTGCCAGAGTTTTTACATATGTTAGGCGCTATTTTGTCATTTAGTACAGTGCCCACCCAGCCAAGATGATGAGTAAGAACTGCAGTCAACAATGTACTAACAAAACTGTAAAAGAAATGTACATTTTTAAATAAAGATAAATAAACTAACTTGCAACTATTAGCACTATTTCCAGCATGTCTTAGTTGGATACACATAAGCAAAATGTTAATTGATGAAGTGTTGGTTCTGCAACTTTATCAATGTATGTGCATGCAAAATAAATAAGTAGGTATAAGTAGATGGTCCATAAGAGCAAAGTTAATTTATTATTTTAATATAGGAGATAATCAAAATACCTCTCATACATATTACATATGTAAGCAAGTGGTTGCAAAATTTGAGATATGGATATAAATTATCATTGAAACATTATGAAAATGTATAAAGATGATCAAAAATAGCATTCAATTAACACCATCAAACTAAGATGAACATAATTTGCAAAATATACACATAATAACTCAAAGGGGTTGAGAGCTAGACACCGAGGTGGTTCAGGCATTCAGGATTCTTTGGCCAATAAATGTCTTGGAGAAAATTTATCTCTTAGGTTAAAAATCTTTTGTTAATAGATTGAAAAAACACTGTAGTGCTGAAACCACTCATTGTCTTTTGGTTGGTAAAATTTTGAAATTACCTGCATAGGAGGTATAATGCGTCAAACTTGTGTTGGACTGGATTGCTGGTAATGTGGAGATTGAGGCTCAAATGCAAGTTATGTGTGATGAGGATGTCTTTTTCCTAAATGTTTTGCCAATCTACTTCCACACAAAAGTGTAAAAAAATGTCTCTAAAAGTCTACCTTCTTAATTTCTACATTTTATTTGTCCCCACATCTTAGTACATGGATTATAAGCATTCATTTCTACTTCATTAGCATAAATAAAATGTGTATAGGATCAAGATGGGATGAAAATTAATTATTTATTAATACTAATAGAAATTAATAGCTGAAACCTGTGATAGAATAAGAATTTTTTTTAGCACCGGATCTTACTTCCCATTTGAGTTTTACACCTATGTTAGGGAAGGGTAAATTTTAGAAGAATTTTACCTGTATTTGCATGAAGTAGAAAACTTAGAATAGGAGTAAGGTCATAGAGATGAAGATGATACAAGTCAACAGCATTCTGTTCATTAGAGTTAAGAACCAAATTAAATTATTTTTATTTCATGTGTTCCATACAAAATTTTAGATATTAATTTTAAGGTTGTCGGTATTAATTTTTAGCTTCATCAATCTTGAACTTCTTTGTTCAATGTTAAAACAACTACTTATTCTCCAAAAGCAGTAACACTACATGGTTATTAGTTTTATATAAAGGTTATAGTATTTAATAAAGCAATCACAATTTCATGCATCTTAAGATTTCAATAAGTCAATATTAAGTCCAATTTATATATATATATATATCAATCAATGCATCTTACTACTTGTGCAAGTTTTATACTTGTATGATAATTACTTTAATGATGTAGGGATAAGGAAGAAAGCATTTTAGAGGTGATCTAATGTGGAAGGATAGTGGAAAACCATTTAGGAAAAACACCTTCAGTGGACCCGAATGGTATTCAAACACCAATCTACCTGTCTTGTGTAGGCCAGTCTAACATAAGAGTGACATTTTAGACTGTCCTGTCACTGAAGTGGGTCCAGTTCAAATATAATGTTGCCAGTACAACTTTTTCAAAATAATTTAAGCTACTAATCAAATTTTCAGTATATGACTACAAACCATACAATTCACACTCAAATTATATATGCATACCTTAGTAAAAGGCCAAAAAAGAAATTTCGTTAAGTTTATTTATCTATGGTATTTAATGTGCACTATCTGAACCAAATGATTATATTAGCACACAAGAATGTATATGAACAAGAGCAAAAGAGACTAACAATTTTGCTGAGAGAGATATTTTCACATGCCTTCCAGGGTTATTTTACATGCAACAATCAACATGGGACAGACAAACTCACTTTCCCTCCAAAGGAAGTTGTTCTATAGATTTTTATAGCTAAAGAAAAATCTGTTGATTCGGGATAGGTTTGAACCCACAAATTTTGGGTCCTGAGGCGAGCACTTTACCTCAAGACCACCAAAGTCGAGTTAAGTTTAGTTGAACAAATTAATCTATCCTGAAAATATTGGGTGTGAATAGTGTGGCCTACCGGATAGAAAGCTTAAGATACACTAATTCATATAGTTGCCAATATAATAACTATTGTGTGTGAAATAAGTTAATTGTGTCATGGGATTTATAAAAACAAATTTATCATAAGTGTTATATAACATAATAAAAACTTATTTTACATTTAAATTTGAAACACAGATTACATAATTTTTTAAGAAGAGTTTAAAACTTACAAATTTGTAGTTTTGGTATCAATGTTAGCAATTATTTGGCAAAGATCTTGAATGAAGGAAAATGCAAGTGCTGCATTCCGTGGATTAGAGGTAGACGTAAGACCTAACCATACTGGACATGGCAGCCGAGGTGCAGAGAAAATATCTTGTAGCCACTGTAAATATCAAGCCATTATACAGTTTTCACATGTTGTGGAATTATTATAACAAGAGTGTAAGTTTTAAATTAACTTACAATTAGATAAAATTATATTAGTCAACTATGAAGAAACATTTAAATAGTAATTGCTATAATTTAAATACAAAAGAGAGAACCAATTATATCCATTAACATTAAAGAAATGAGAGAGAATTAATATCTGATAAATAGTATTTGTTTATTTGCTAATAGAATTATCAAACAAAATAAACATATAGCGTTAAAAGTTTGAACAAAATAAGCATATGGTGAAAAGTGTAATTTAAATGCTAAAATTGATCAAACCCTTAACAAAATAAGAAATTTAATATATATTGATTTTTCAATAGCATAGAAACTGTATATTGATTAGCCAGAAAAAACGGATCAAAGAATTAGTATTTTGTTGCCATTTTACATACATATTGTAAAGTGGTCAGGGTTTTAGGCTCTTAGATCTTGACCATTTCAACTATAATATATTTAAGAATCAACTAGCCAAAGCTATTATTTATGCTTTTAGTGAGGATTACTCCATCTAGATATCCTATTCTGTAAATTGAAAATTGACACCTGGACACGAGAATCAAACCCGGGACCTTTGGTTTAGTAAACCAATGCTCTAACCACTGAGCTATCCAGGAATCGCCCTGTGTCGATTTCTGTGTCCAGGTGTCATTTTTCAATTTTCAGAATATGATATCTAGATGGAGTAATCCTCACTAAAGGCATAAATAATCGCTTTGGATATTTGAGTCTTAAATATGCAATCCCTTACAATTATAATAATTGTACAAGTGGAAGCAATAAGCCAACTACTGAGTCAAAGGTGGCTGCATTATCTGATAGCGCGTGATCTTAATAAAATCACAAATTTTTAGCCGACAATTTTCGTACATCCATCATAGACTCTGCCTTAAAATGAGTGAAGAATGACCATGGGCATGGGGTGATTCTTTGATAGCTCAGTGAGTATAGCATTGGCATACTAAGGCAAAGGTCCCAGGTTCAACTCACGTGTCCAGGTGTCATTCTTCAATTTTCAGAATGTATATATATATATATATATTTTTTTTTTTGCCATTGTGTATTTTGTTATGTTAATAATATTCTGTAAACACATAAATTCAATGTTCATATAATAGCCTGCAAGTGACCAGCTGTTATAATATTCAAGAACATTATATACTTTATATTTCACTCTTCATATTCCTGCCACCCCCCACAAGTTTATTAGAAATTACGTTTTCATTATTATACTGAGAATACCCTACTTATGATATATTATTGTTATCCAACAAGTTAGGCCTATTATAATATAAATAGCCTTCAGAATCTACTATGTATTTGTCTATCCTGGGCCTAATTCAATCTGTATTTGTCATTACTAAATTATTCAGTTAAAATGTTTAATTAAAAGAAATTGTGGGTTTGTATGTCAAATGTAAGTAGCCTAGACAATAACCAAAGTAGTAAGCAATATATATTCTAAATATAAGCTCTTTAACTTCATTTTTAGGCCTTAAACTTTTAAATTTAGTGGTTTTAATTCTCAGAAAGTCATAATTTGAATATTGAATCATCTAACTTTATTACTTTAACTTTTCATTTTAAAGCATCATGCTTGTTTTGTTTTATCTCCAACCGAAAGCAATGACTTCACAGTGGAAAAGACAGGGTTGGCATGAACCCACCGGCCAATTGTAATTCATGAAATTGGCCTAACATCTGAAATTTCATCTACTCTATATAAGAACAAAATATAACTTAGCCCCCGAAACATATAATTTTGTTATTCAACTAATTTCCCCACCCCCGCCAGTATATAATACCCCAACAAGTTCCTTTTGATGCTTTACTGCACCCCTGACTGACATGGACCAACCCATAGAAACAAGATGGAGATGACTGGAGGTGAATAGGTAAAATATTCTGTTGTAATTTTGATAAAAACCAAAACTCGCATACATTGTATTTTAAAAAGTCAAAAAATAATGTGAGGTTGATAATCGAGTTGACAAAATCAGACTTGGTACCTATAAAATAGAGGAAATTAAAATGAAGCATATTGTAACAATATTATTTTATCCAGCCCATAATTCATTAGTAATAAATTTATAATAAATATAGTATACTATCATATTCAAAATTTAATAATGCTTATATTCTTTTAGCTATAAAGTCACAAAATATTTAAATGCATTTCAGTGATCTTTCTCCCCTGGAAGTAAACAAGTGTGGAAGGAGCGAGTGGTGCAGTGCAATGAGTAGTAAAACATTCAAGAAGGTAAAAATTATATTATGTACATATTAGTGAATGGAATCTCAGCCCCCACTCTCTGCTAACATTTTGTATAGGTAATATACATAATTCGTGTTAGCCATTTCTAAATACTTTTAATTCAACTAATAAAACTTTCGACTGAGATATAGTGAGAGTAACATGCTTAATTTGTGTCAGGCATATAGTTGAACTGTTTTCATCTAATTAAATCTGTGTCATATCATGTCGAGTATAACTTTGTTCAGAGCAGTGATGACATAATAATTCATTGATATTGAATGATTGATTTCAATTTGAATCTAATAATAAATCACAGCCACATCATCCTTACAATAATGTCATCCAAATGTGGTGGCTGGATTCAATAATAAACTTTCCCCCATAATGAACATTACAATACCAATAATCATATAACCCGTACAAGATATTTATTTTTGTTATTTGTAAACTATTGAGAAATAGCTCTATTTGTGTTAGTATGTTTAATACAAGGGTTATCAACAACTTATTTAATAGGTAGGAATGGGAACATTTAAGAAAATTGAAACAGAGTTTGATTAAGAAGGGTAATTGTCACCTGACCGAGTAAAGAAAATAATATATATATATATTTGTGCACGCGCACTGTGCCGAGCTAATGGAAATTAGCTCACACAGTTTTGTGATTCTGCTTCATTTCATGTAAAATACAACTTGTCAAGTACTACGACATAGTTTGGACTTTTCATGGCATAGCTGAGGAGGTGGTTGTATTCTGGAGTCATCGCTAATGAGCTTCATTTAACTAAAATTGAGTTGTAACACACAACAAAAAAAATGTTAAAACAACATATGTTGTGTTTTGCCTCTCTCATTGTCTGCACTTTACCCATGCGCCTATCCCTTTTCTGGCACCCACCCCTCCGAGTGCATAGCTCGGAGACATGATTGCTCAAACTCACCTTTTACCCCTTCCTAGTTTGGTCTCAATCGGGGAGTATATTTAATATGTTGTACTAGCTAAAATTAATATAGAATGATTCAATATTTACTAGTAGACGGTCTAATATCTGGTCATTTTCTATGTCCATACAAACTTCTAGCAGAGTACTGAGCCAAGGCGCTGTGGCGTCCAATGAAGCTGCAATATGGGTTCACTGGAGGTACAGTAGCCCCATGGCTTCTTTGGTGTTGACTGACAGCTCCCAGCTGACTTCTGACAGTCAACATTTAGGTATGTACCTAAATTTTGATTGTCAGAAGTGACAGCTGCAAAACACATGTTTTTGCAGATCATGTGGTTCGGCGTAGGGGTACATAATTTGGTTTGGTAACTTTTCAAAGCCGTCAGATGTCAGCTGTGAGCTTTCAGTCGGCACCAAAGAAGCCATGGGGCTGCTGTAGCGTCCCGCCATACCAAGTATATCAACGTCAAGTTTTACACAGCCGGTGTACCTCAAGTGGACACACAGTCCATTTGTCGGGAATATAAGAATGGAATCCCTGCTGGGTTAATTGTTTCGTTGCAGTCTGCTAATCTGCTGACTATGATTGTTTTCACTTGCCATGCGCTAGTCTTCGTTTTGGTTTGTTTAGCTGAATGCTTAGAGTCAACCTCATATAAAAAATTGTGTTTATATTATGGTGAGTGATGATTAGGGTTACGGCCAGGTGTGCCTATTTTCAGATTGTAGAGAGTTAGGTTCCTTCAGGACCAATCACGTCTGCTATTGTTGTCTATTTATTGTGGGTTCAGTTTCACAGGTTGGCCATCAGCTATTACATCAGAAAGCAATGGCTGATTTGTTCTGAGAGCTAATGTTATTATTTATTTATATTGTAAAAAATTATACATGGCTTAACCGTTGTTTTGAGGATCGCTTAACAACATCATGTTGTTTAATCAGTTGTAAAATAGGCTTAAGTCACTCAAGAGTAATTGATTTTTAATGAGGCTACTCTTGGTGTATAATTGCTGGGGGAACGTCAACTCTCGCTAAATGGGTGTTGTTTTTAGTAGTTAATGACCTGACATCACAGTTACAGTCATGGTTCTTTTTTCGAGAAATTTAGGAACTGATAGGTACTGGTTGGCTCTAGGTTGATGGTGGAATGTAATGATGGATATTGTATACTATTCTTAGATTTCAAGAAATTCCAGATACATTGGTTAAGCAGAAGTAAAAGTATATCAAAATTGTATTTTTGTTCTCACCAAACCATTGGAACAGCAAAAGGCATATACTTCATAGAACCTTTTAACCATCCTCTCAAATACACTGCACAGTTGGTATAGGTAATGTGAGCCACCAACAATTTTTTCTATTTGCCAATTTTACACCCAAAAAAAGAGTTCAAATGCTTTCTTAATTAATGGTGTTTATAGGAATGCAGTTAGATTTAAAAGTAATAGTCATCACAGAGGTGGCAAAAATTGTTACACCATTTTCACACTTTAGAGGCATAATGAACTAAACCATTTATGAAAGTGAAAGCACACCAAAGTGTTAAAAGGTATAAACTGTTACAGTAATGCCACTGTGGTGGGAAAACAATTTGAAAATTAATTTAGAATTGTGATTTTCTTATAGAAAGTGAAAAAATAAAATAAACCAATTAAAATCTAGATTTTGTTTGAGGACACCATGTTGGGAGCCTCTGACTTAGAAAATACTCAGCCTAGGATTTTTTGGTGAAATTTTTAGAATTAATGTTGTATATTTATAAAAATTATGATTGTTTGTGAAAGGCACTTACAAATATTTAGCTATTGATATAATATAGAGACTATAATTTTATCTAAGCCTATTAGCTACTACATACGTGGTGGTTTACATTGGCTTTTAATTAAATCAAGTTTAGGCCCAATTTAAATAAACATTAGTCCAGTAAAGAATAGAATTAAATAGAGCATATTCTGTAAATTTGCAGTACAAGTAGGATTACATAAATTACCCTGCCTATTGATTTATCAAATCCATCCCAACCACCGTATTTATCTACAAAAGAGCTCAAAATACATTTTTGCCCTCCACTAAGTCAGACCCACTTGTTTAATAACACTTGATACCAAGACAATCAAGTGCAAAAAATCACATATTTATTTATCTAATGATAAGTATCATCATAAAGTTCAGGTGAATATAACTTGTGATAAGCTCTATATAATTTACAAGAAATTCTAGCTCTCAATTTTAAAATACTAAAAAAAATTGGTAATACCTGTTGAGCAGCTTCACATCCCTCCACCATAATATGCACAAATGTTTCCTTTTGGGCATAAGCTCGTGCCACAAAGCACCACAACCTTTCTATCATAGTCTCAATTACCACCATGTGGTCAAAGAAGAATATCTGCATTTCTCTGAAACAAAATCAATAATTTAATATAGGCAAATATTCGTTAATAATATATTAATAAGTATAGTCATTATATATTTATAGATATTGTAATGCTCTCGGGGGTAACATTAATTTTAAATTAAATTGTATCCAATGTTAAGGTCTTGTTGGACGGATATTTGAGATTAGTGTTAGCTGAGAGTAACATGAGTCATATTTGGCTGAATAAGCATGAAGTCATTACATTGCTTGGTAAATTATCTGAAGTCAGATATGCCTCTGTGTGAACTGTTTCAGCTGCTTTGAGTGCTGGTTATGTGAGAAAGATTTCTCCTGATTGGCTAAGGAGACAGAAATGGCGAGATGGCGTAAAGTAGACCATCAGGCCTTCTTAAACTGTGGGTCGCAACCCCATATAGGATCGTGTAACTGAACGAGGGTTCGCAAAAAAATGTGACAGCAGTAAGAGGTTTCTGAATACACAAAGACTAAAAATTAATTCAAAATCAAACGCATAAAGAATCCAAGGTGTTTCAGAAAGTACTCGCCTCTGTTGTATTGCGCAACCTCATTGCAGCCTAACATAGGGAAGTAGAGTATGGAAAATAGTTCCTTAGAAATATTTGCATCTATAGATAAGTATAAGATTAAAAATAACTCTCCCAAAGATTTAATTGTAAACGTTATAATTGATAATCTGAAGTGCAGTGCATGGAGAGACAGATTTAGAAATACTTGCCTTCAAATTTTGTTCCTAAAAAAATTACTTAGAGTCATAAACCATACTCAATTAAAATCAAAACCTCCGGTCAAATACCATTAAAAGTTCAAGAAGAATTTGCTGAGTTATCAAGCGACACAGGTTTAAAACTAGAGTTTCCTAAAAAATCGTTAAATGAATTTTGGCTGGGATTAGGACTGAGTTCCCAAAAATTTCTGAAACTGCCCTAAACATACGTCTGCCATTTTGTACAGTATATTTATGCAAAGCAGCATTATCAGTATTGACGATTATAAAATCAAAATATAGACCAACTCTGAAAAAGTTGAAGATGTCCTGGAGTAACAAATATTTGCCCAAGGTTTAATTTTTATGTAAAAATAAACAAGAACAATCATCCATCTCATTACTAAGCAAAGTTGCTTTCATCTCTAATAAATGGTAAAATAATCTGCATACCAAACAATTGTTTAAAAAAAATTCTTATGATTTATTATCAGTAAATGTTTGATTTATATACCTATATACCCGAGCTCGCATAAACATTTCTAGGGTTAAAAGGGGTCGCGAGTGGAAAGAGTTTGAGAAGCCTTGGAGTAAATTATAGACATCCTAGAGAGGAGATCTAGAGTGTTGGTGACAATGGTTGTAGACAATTGGCTGTTGAGAGTTGTAAGAGTGTGTCATGAACATGTATGGGTTCAGTGATGGCGTGATATTAACTGGCAAACAAACTAGAAATAATGTGGGAACATAATGATTAGCGTAAGAAGCATGGAATAATGTATAAGGTAAAGAAACTTATACTTGTATAAAGGAAGGTATTGAGTTTATGTTGTGAGAGAATCTTCTAAAAAACAACCTTAACAAAAAAAGAAATAGTTTGAATACCCTCTTCATTAACAATATACTTGGTGGCATTTCAATGATTAAGGCAATCTCAATTTCATGATTAAATAAATTACGCAAATAATTTTTACCAAGTGCCCTATAAAGCTTATACTACATTTATTATATGAATAAGATATGTCTGTGATTTTATTTACAACCCAAGCATATTGTTACATTTCAGGAAACTTATGTGATGGTCTTGCCTCTCATTTGGAAGCCAACTGTTACATTTTGGTGAGATTTAAGTATGTTTTAGCCCTGGTAGTAGTTAATTTAAAGTATTAAGTGTTCATTATATTATACAACCTGTTTATATTATAATGTTTATTTATAAACATTCATAGCAAAAGGAATTACGTAGTGGTCTATGAAGAAAACAAAGAAAAACTTGTCCCACAATATATATATAATATGGTTAAACTTTTCACCAAAATTTTATACACATAAATAAGTGTATGGTACTTTTTAAGTTGTGAATTTTTACTTTCTTATGTAGAGAATATTGTAATTGTGAACAATTCTTGCCTTGAGATTATAATGGATTCTTACATTCTATGTGCCCTTGAACTTAAAGGAGGTTTTAAAATTCTGTAAAGTCAGTCTGTATCTTAAGCTATAGCCACTAAATATATAGTATATTATTACAACTTAACAATTACAATTATAATAAATTGAAAGTGAATATAAAAAGCAAAAATATTACATTGAATATTTTATAAGAACATTCAGATAGATTGCAAAGCTGTTAATTATATTGAAAGAAATGGCCCACACTCAGTGGCTCTGAAACAGGGCGACAAGGGGCTTTAGCCCCCTCTTGTTTTTATCTTGGGGGTCTGGGACTATCTTAAGCCCCTCCCCAATATTTTCCAAGTAAATTCAAGACCCATGTATAAAACATACATCTGTTACCATCAGTTTGATAATTTAAGTAATAAAGACATAAATTTACAATTAATTTAATAGAAAACTGAAATGCCCTAATTTTGCAGTTAATTTTCTCACCCGAGAAAAAAAAACAACTAACATTAGGCCTAATTGTGATTGCATTAAATATAAGCAATACCAGAATAGTAAGGTCTAAGGGTAATACTAACTGACCTTTTTGCCACAAATAAGAACAGAGTGAAAAAAAATTACAGTTGAATTGTAAGTTTAATTTTAAAATGAGGCGGGTTTTCAAACACAGTTCAAATTTTATTTTCGCCATATTTTTATCAACACTAAAAAATTAAAAAGCTGGATAGCAATAAAATTAGCACACTTTCTTGTTTTAGTTTGAATAAAATATTTTATGATTTTAAACCTACGTTAAATATTGATGTGATAATATATTTTATTGTGTATGCATGGTTTGTAAGAAAAATATTTAATCAACCCTGGTTTAAAGGTCCATTAAGTTGCCTTCCACAATATAAGCCTTGACAGAGTTAGGGACTTACACTTAGTTTACCCTGAAAGGTAGCAGGCTTACTTTGCATGGTTCAACTATGACATAGCTTATACGAAAGAAATATAGTACGGGCATAGCGAGGGGGTAATTATGGGGTCCAAACCCTCCACATCTCCCTGCAAATTTCTCAAGTTTTTAATGTTGATAACAAAAGAATGTTTGTGAAACTATTTATCTTAATGTGATTCTGCAATCCAATCTTCAAAGCCCATAGTTTGCCATTTAAAAGCATCTATTTTTCAAAAATGTGTCAGGAGAAAGCTACTTCATAGAGCTTCTAGAGGCATTTAGCTTTGATGGTAAAAAAAAAAGTTGAGGATCCCTCTAAATTGCTTTTCATGGGCATCAAAATTTCTGGGGTAAGACCACAATATAATTATTTTTAAGGAATCTAATTTATAAAAAAAATCTGGTCTAGCGCCAGTTAAAATAACTTTGAGACACACAAGTTTCAAAAATTTTCTGAAGGAGGACTACTCCAAATAGTCTCTAGAATTATAGAAATTTAAAAAAAATCGGGGGAGGACTACACTAAAGTTCTCTTAAATTAAAATGATTTACAAAAACTTTCCACTTTTTTGAGGACCACTTCAAATACATTCTAGGACATCTAGTTTTCAAACATTAACTGGGAGGAAGGAAAACTCATAAAAAAAATTCTAGCACATCCAATTTTTAAACATTAATTGGGAGGAAAAAAATTCCTAAAATAAATAAATGTTGATACACACAAATAAGGTCCCACCACCACTCTTTAAATTAATTTTATTGTTTCGCAGAAGTTTTACCATCATGTCATAGACTTGCAATTTGGAATTCTCCCAAAATTAAATTCTTCCTACGCCCATGAAACTAAGACTACTACCGTTCAGAGTAAAGGGAGTGTACATGGAAAAAACCGTAAAAGCGAATTAAATGGGTGTGACATAAAACGTCAAGGAGATGTCAGATAAATTATAAAATTTCATAGAAGATTTCTTTTTAATTATTTGTTTTTGCAATAATATGTGATATAGTCTACTATGTAGAGAGAATTATCAAGTCTAAACTATTAGTTTTATCCCCAACTAATGTGATTTATTGAGGATTATTGTGTAAAGAATTTAATATAAAGCAATGAAAATTATGAGCTTATGTATGTTGGCCAATAGATTTTATTATAAAATACTGGGAAAGTAAATATTCTTTGATCTGGAAAACCAGGGGTAGTAAAAGAATTTTAAAGTGTAGGCCTTATCAGTGCTGTTTTAAAGTGTGTAAAATAAATAAATGTCACTAGTAGAAATCAGCTGGGGTTAAAATTTTAATCAGCCGCTACCCTGGATGATATATTTCAAAATGAAAGGACACCAGAATGTAGGGCCATTGTTTAATTACTAGCCTTAAGTTACATTATAGTGTAGAGGGCAACTGTCGAGAGGCCCAGAGTAAATTCAAAATGTGATTACGCCTACAAAGAAAGCTTTGTAATGGATTGTTTTGCATACCACTAATAACCTACTTGCAATGCGAGCTATCAACAATTGTGATTCTACTTAAAACTTTCAAACAAACGTTTTTTTTCTGTATTTGAAAGATTTTCCTCTTAGGTGTTTTATACCTGTAAGTAGGGATAACCCTAGCATTCAGGCAGACCTGTAAAACATAGATAAATGTAAAAAACTATTTATTTGGTTGTATGCACTAAACCCTAGCTACAATTTTAAAAATCTCAAAATATCTTCTAGAGGAAACATATTATATTTAGAAGAAGGTATAGGATAGGTGGATAGAACTACATAAAAGGGGACGAACACAATATGGCTTTTACAATGAAAAGAAGAACACAGTTCACACTTTACATTGCTGCCATTGGACAAATTCTATAAGACATAGTGTGTTTGTCCCCTTTATATGTTTATATCCAGCTTTCCTATACCTCCTTCCAAATATAATACAACTACCTCATAAAGCGAAAAGAGGTTTTCCTTCTAGAGGCATCAGATTTTAAAAAAATTGCCTCAAATTAACCACTCTAAAAAGTTTATAGAGGCATATAATTTTCAAAAATTTGTTAGAGGAAACTCACTTTAAATAGCATCTACAAGTAATAAATTTTCAAAAGATTTCTAGGTGAGGAACACTTTAAAAAGCTTTTAGAGAATTCCAAATTTTAAAAGATATTTTGGGTTAGAACCACTCCAAATAACGTTTGAAAAGTATAATTTTCGTATATTTTTCCAAGTGTGGGCCACTCTAAATAGCTTTTAAGGGCATCCAAGTTCCGGAAAATTTTTAGAGCAGGGCTTCCGATTTCTCTTTCGGCTTAGGAGCCAGGACGTTAAAACATGACAAATACCACTGGGTTGTATCATTACCTATAAAGTAAAAATATAAACGGGGCCTACCCATAATTTTTAATGGTTGACCGAAAAAAATTACCATGTTCTTTTCCACAGGAGTTTCTAATATATTGTTACCAGATATTTTGACAAATAAAGGCATACAAATGTACTATTCATACAAAATTAACCTCCTTTAAATAGCTTTAAAAGTCATCCAGGGTCTAAAATTTTACCTGGTCAGGACCTACTCTCAATAGAGCCCCCCCCCACTTTCAAATCTCTTCTGGAGCTCCTGCCCACACTAGTCCAATTCCCAAGCTTAAAAACCCTTGTCTAATAAATAAGGCTCAATTATATCAGTAACATTACTGATTTAAATATTATTCATTGTATTAGATAAAGCTATGCAAATAGACAGCCTGAGCGTATTATGAAAGCATTTCATGACTACAGAAGTTAAACCATGTCTATGTTTAGATGAAGATTTTAAAACTTTAAATTATTTCCTTAAATGTTACATCAAAATTTGTGTTAATGAAAACTAGTTTAGTAATTAGAAGTTTAAAACTAGTTACTTTTGTAATAAAACTATATTCAATCATTCAGTAGTGTAATCCTACTACTATTTATCAAAAGATACATAAGAAATTAACTCACTCAAGAATAAAATTCTTTCAGTTGTGAAAGCAAACATATGATTAAATGGAAATAGCTTGCAGTGGTGGCGAGAGCAGTACCAACCTTATTTTTGTATTAAACTTTCTATAAGCTTGACATTTCATTGAGAGTAGAATATCAGTCCTATTTAAAATAATTCATGGTAACTTTTAAATTTAGTTTACAATGGATACCTATGGCTATTCAAGCATAACATTGTAAAATATAAATGTACACTGAAGAATATCTCTATATTTAAATTATCTATATTTTCAACATTATTTAGCAACTAACAAATAGCTTTATGCATCATGAATTGCTTGGTTAAATCAATAAGCTTATTTCATCCATGGTAAACTACAATGACAAAGGCATGATTTTTTATGACATTTTTCTTATTATTTTTCTATTTCTTTAAAAAGTCTTACTTAAAACTTTATATTCTGTAAATAAAGTAAATTGCTTGTTGTGTGTTTTAAGGTAGAAACCAACTATTTTAATGTATACTTAATTTACCCTGAAAGAAGGAAAAACTTTGCTTACTCGTTTCCACTTTGTTGTAGCAATAGTGGAGTTCGTAAAGGTAAGATTTTAACCTTTCCTTTTATATGGTGTGTACTTTGTTTGGAAATAGAAGTTAATTTCCTATTTTTGAACAATAGATTTGTAAAATGTGTGACAGAATAGAATGAAATATTTCAACTAGCATTCATAAGATGTTATTTATAATAATGCAATTTAACATTTTAGTATGCCTGCTGTGGCTGAAATATTCTACATTTTATGACATGGCTTTTTACTCTCTCTCACACCGACATGATACATTTTGTGAACTATAAATATAGTTGAAAGGTTTGGTTAACATTCTGATGCATATCACTAATTTAAAGCATTTTGTAGCTCTAGCAGCTAGTTAAGCTGACTTTTGATCAAATTATAATTTAGCTTACTGTTCCTCCTCAGCTGTCATTGTAATAATAAGAGCCAGTCCTAGTTTAGTTCGCCTTGGGCAAGACAATGATCCTGGTTCTACAACGCCAGTATTTGAACCCAGAGATGAACCACTGTTTTCATGCTCCAAAGAAGTGCTCATATTGCGGAGCCAACGCCGCTGTAAGCTTGCTAGGCTGCCAGTGGAATGGCAAAGAGAGTTGCCAGCATAAGATTTAGAACCTGAAATTGAAATATTGTATAATGTAGTATTATCTATTATTATTTTAAATATTATCTGAGATTGTCAGTAAATTTGTAATGATATAAAAATATTGTCACTTACTGCGCCCTGAGTCCAAGCTTGTAGGAACAGTTCCTGGACTTCCCCAGTCATAGATTTCTGAGCTAATACTGCAAGTAGACGCATCTCCATAGAAACCACTGTCAACTTCTATGGTTTGCCCAACACAATAGGGAACATCTAATGGACAGCTTTCACTTGTATTTCTGGATTGGTTTGCTAAATAAAATATGCTGCATATAGTTTTCTTTAATGTCTTATATGTTCACCAATCATTATATTTTATATAAAATATTGCACACAGTTCAAATGATATAGTAATGTCAATTTAAAACTACTATCAATAACCTTTGTCAACAAAAGAGTGTAAGGTAAGGTAGGGTAAGTCCATCCCTAAATTTATATAGTTCAACTTTATCCATATGTAAATCCTACAGTATTTGAACCATTTATAATAATTATATTTTCCAAGTTAGCCTATTGCACTACCAAAATTATTGGCCTATATAACTTAATGAATGAGCATGAGTGGGCTCAATTCAATGTCTATCATTTAAAAATTATTATGGCTACCTAAGTCTTGACAGTATTTTTACTTTAATGGTTATAAGCATTTTAGAATTTTGGTAGAAATCAACTTTTAGATAATACACCCATATTGTTTGTGATAACATTTTACTTTATTAATAATGTGATTTGAAAGGATTGATAATATCTATTAATAGAGAAAGAGAAATTTCCCAGCAAATGTTTTACAAACATTTATTTAAACACTAAGGGACATAATAAAAACATATTTAAAGTTCGATTTAGTATTTTTGAATTAATAATATGTGCGTGAAATAAAACAAAATTAGATCTTTTCAAGAAATTTTCCAACTTGATATTTTAAACTCAAGTTCTGGTCAATATTTTTTTTTTAAGTTTCCCAAGCCTAGTAAATTTATTTCCCTAAACTAAAAGAATATTGGTATAATATATTAAATTGGCTATTATGGCTATAATGTGACCAAAGCCAATTTTTTAAAAATAAACAGTTTTATTATATCTCTTTGACATAATATTTTGGTTTGTTTATTATAAACAAATTTTAGCTGTTATATTTCTATTCGTTGCACAATACCACTTTTATAAGTGATTTATTGAATTTTTTTTTACCTAGAATAGATATTTTATTTACACACTTTTTTACACCAAAATCCAATATTTCATTTAACCAAAATTCAATAATTTTATTTACCACAAATTAGGGTCTCTACCTATCAAATATGAGAGTTGCATATTACATGACTTGAGGTTTAAATACATTAAAGTAGATCTAAGGTAGGCCTAATTTTTATAAATAAAGTAATCCCAATGGAAATCCGAATTTAGTTAAAACAAAGGTATTTAATAAGGGTACAAATATATTTTAACAATTTATACTCATGTTATATTTCTGTATTGTAAAGGTGCTTTGTAATATGAGCCTGAAGATAGTAAATATTGTGGTGAGGAAAACAAAGTCAATTCAGGATTCAACTATATTCTATTGTAAGGGCTAGATGTACAGATGAAATTAACTAAGTGCGGGTTGGAGGAATTATTCTGGGAAACAACAACCCTTGATTATCTTCAAATTGAGTCAAATGCAACTACAAGGTTTTTAATTCTGTTGAGCAGCTTTTTGAAATTTGGAAGCAGTGTTCAAGCTGTTTGAACACAGGAATAAAAAAAACTCCATAATAAGTCCACTGTCACAAGTCTATGCCATGGCAGTCTTGTACAACATCTCCTGTATTCCCTCGCTGATGATGAAAATTATGTTGGCTACTATTAGGCTTCACGTTAGGTGATGATTCCATGATTTAATGACAATGTTTACAGTGTGGATTTTTATTAAATCAAACAGTTTGGTTATCTTCTATTTTTAAAATTGAACCCCAAAATCATGAATTAAGCTTTATGTATTTAAAATTAAATTTTAAACTTGGGGATCAAGACCAACAATTTTGATATGATCTAACACTTAATTTATCCAAGAATATAGGAAAATAACTATAAGTGAACATAAATAAGCTAAATAAAGGTCAGGAAAATATTTTAATACGGTACAAATTGTTGGTTTGAATAATTATATGCTCTCTGATGGCACTATGTGTAAAACATCATATCAACTTGACTTTTTGTTTGTTTTCTATAATGCTATTATAATAAAAAGACAACAGAAACTTGCTTTTCACAGAGTCAACCTTTGATTTTTTGTAAATTATATTTTTTTAAATATAAATAAATTTGAATAATACATTAATTCAATTTAGATTGAAATAGAAAAAATATGATTTAATAAAATAATCCAGATATTCACAAACATTCGCAAATATCTACTAGAATGTTAGCACCTTAAGTAAAAAATATATATTATATTTTGATACTCGTTTGTTGAGTGATGGACATAGTGTTGTTTGAGGAGTTGGGTTGCTAGTTGTGGTTCTTTAGGGGCGGGAGAGTGGAGTAAAGGTGGGTGTTATTGACATGACGTTCTTGGATGCTTGAGGTTCTTTGGAATTTGGCGATCTGATGATTCTCTTATCATCTTGATCATTGCTCTTTGGGGATCTTCTGGATTGCTTCAAGTTGTTTGCGCCGTTTCTGGATTTGGGGGTCTGTGTGTTGGGCGAGAATGATTTTTTCAGGCAGGGATGGAGGTGATGGGAGGTTGAGGAGGCTTGGTGTCTATGGGGGTTGGTAGATGGGTTCTGGGGGTATCATTCGCTCACAATCTGTTGTGCTAGCATCCATAGATTCTTCTCCTGTGCTTCGAGATAAGGCATCTGGCAGCTAATTCTCTCTTCCTGGCCTATGTTGCAGGGTGAAACTGTATTCCTGCAGTAGAAGCAACCATCGGCTCAGTTTAGATCTCCCATCCTTCATGTTGTTCAGCCAGGTCAGGCACTGAGAGTCTGTGCGCAGTATGAACGGGTTTTATAGATGTATATACCTCTTTATCGCCCAGATTATGGCCAGGCATTCCTGCTCGTTGCTGTGGTATTTTTTCTCTGTTGGAGATAATTTAGAACTTCTATACTAAATAACTTTGCGTTGCCCTTCCATTTACTGATATATGACTGTGCATAGTCCCATGCCGCTAGCATTGGTTTGTAAGAAAAACAGGATGTTTTCTTGGGGTTGATGTAAGGCTTGGATATTTGTGAACGCTTCTTTTATCCTCTCAAAAGCAGTTTGTTCTTCTGCACCCCTTTCCTTTTGATTGGCTCTGGAGTGAGTATTGAGAAGTCCGAAGATTTCAGTCATGTTAGGGATAAATTCCCGTAACCAGTTGCAGGCTCCTAGGAATTGTTGGAACTGGTCCCGTGTTTTGGGGTGGGATATTCTTGTATCCTCTTGAGTTGCTCGGGGTTGGGTGGATGCCTTCTGGAGAGATGATGTGGCCTAGATAATCAAGCTTGGTTTTTCCAAATTCACACTTTTTAAGAAGCAGGTCAATTTGTAGATCTCTAGTCCTTCCAAGATCTTCTGTTGGTGGGATGGATGGTCTTTATAGGAGTTGGAGAATATTATTAAATTGTGCATGCATGCAAAACAAAATTTTCCCTGGTAGTAAGCCAGGACCTGTTGGCTCATCATCTTTTGTAAGGTCCCGGGAGCCTCATTCAACCCAAATGGCATCACTTTGAACTGGTAGTTTTCCTCGTTGGGGGAGCTGAAGGCCATGAAGTATTTGCCTGCGAGGTCTAACGGGATTTTCCAGTACGCCGACTTTTGATGCAGGTTGTTGAATATTTCTGCTAAGCCTACCTTTTGCAGGAATTGTGGAATGTAAACCTTTGTGCAGTTCTCGTGTTTGGTAGCTTTGTTAAATAGTCGGTAGTGCAAGCAGAACTTTGGGGATTTGTCTTCTCTTTTGATGATTACAATGGGAGCCTGGTATTGTGGCATGCTCTGTTCTATGATTTTGTCTCTTTATCATGTCCTCTACTTGCTGGTGAATAATTAGTTTTTTATCAGGCGAATACTGGTAGGTCGGTCCTCGTATGGGCTGAGGGTCTTTTAACCGAATCTGGTGTTGGGTGCAGTCTGTTTGGTTTTGCAGGATGTATACGTCAAAAGCTTGTTGGTATTGTTTCATTATTTGAAAGAGTCTGTCTTGGAGTGAGGGGGGAAAACTGTGTTGAACGTTGTTGGGGTCGATTTTGTTTGCCTTCTGTGATTTCTTCATGATCCAAAACACTTGTCTTCTTTGAGTTTTTCCGAAGATGATGCATGTTCAGTTGTAGTCTGTTATTTCTTCTTGGTCTGTAAGCCAGGGTTGACCCAGGAGAATGTCTTCAGTGGGTTCGTCAGCTACCAAATAGGAGACATCGGTCTTTTCCTGGCTTAATTTAATGGGGAGTAGGCAACATCCTCTAATAGGTAGTTCATTGTTTTCCATTGCTAGTCTTATGTAGAATGGCTCGGTCGGTTTGGCTTCCTGTGTGAGAGGGTTGAGAGTATAGGTTCGTATAAAGCCGATGCCGGCTGAGTAGGTCCCTGAAGGGGTTGGGAAAGGCTGTGGATGCTGTGGATACTGTTGAGACTGGGGATGTTCCAATTTCTCGGTGTAATGTTTCAAATTCTGCCCGTTCACTTTCTTCTTTGTCTGTGGATTGTTAGCATATTAATTGGAGCCCTTCGGTGTCTCTCCACTCTAAGCAGATAAAATGGAACCAATCTTCGCGCCTGTGGCAATAAATTATGCGTTCCCCCTTGGCTGGGCAGTTGAGACGCCCACATTGGTGTTTGGTGTCTCTCGGCATTTTTACTTTGTGTGTGTGTGTCTTCTGGATGCCACCATGTTTATCCGAACTTTGAAAAGTGCTGATTACGGTGTCTCAGGTGTTGGGATCACTCAAGACTTCTGTCGCTCAGAATTCTATATTAAAATGACCCCATGTTGGGTGCCATCTTTATACTCAACAAATGAGTATCAAGTTTATTTAATTTTTATTTTCATCGATTTGAGGTATTTAACGTTCAGTTTCTAAACCAAATGATTATATCAATACATGAATTATAAACTTTAATCCAGAATGGACAAAACACCCAGCCATCGATTCATCACTGTGAAAGGCGAAGAAACCCAAATATCACCACTGACAAATTTTTCAGACATGCCGCGAACCAAACCCAAAACCCTTAGCTCAATAGACAGACACGCTACCGAATGAGCTAAGGTGTCAAGATGGTATATATTGTTAATGACTTACTCTAAGCATTTGTCATTAAAGAGAAAGAATTACATTTAAAACCATCACTGTAACCCTGGCAAGGATTTTATACCAAGCAGAATTTTAAACAGCCAAGTAAGGGCTAAACTACAATATCAATTCAACTGATGAACATTTAAAAAAAAGTTTTGTTGATAACTGGTTTTTAATTAAGAAATTATGTTAAAAGAATATTATCAGAGTTTTTTTTTTACAATTCTCAGTATAATTTTTGGCAGGTCTAACTATTGTTGAAACACGTTTCGGTGACCACATGGGCTAAACGATTAGAATGTCGATGACAGGGAGATCTCGATCCCAGTCGGGTGTACCGGGGGTAGTTTTCCCTTAATAGTTTCACCACTCTCTCGCGCTCTTTCTCTCTCCACACAAATGCTGGTACACTTCATCTAAAAATAACATTCCTAATTACTAAACCATTAGCATAATTAGTACATAGGCATATAACCTAGAAGGGTGGTAATATGCTGTGCTAAAAAAATAAAGTTGAAATTAAATACAAACCCATATATACAGCATAGAGATAATGAGAATGATAGTTACAAAAGTTAATAAAACTAGTTTCATATACAGTGAAACTTCGATCTATCATTCCTAGATTTTTCATTTTCCTGTATCTATCGGTCAGAATTTTTAGTACCTTCTAATGTAAATCCATGATTGATCATTTTCAAAGAGACACCAACAAATGTTATTACGATCGATAGTAGTAGTTGTGGTTAATAGTTTTAGATTGTAGTGTAGCACGTTGAATTTGTCCATATTAACAGCTAAACAATGGGCTGAAAGGGAACGGGGGATGGCGAACGCCTCGTCTGACTGGGAAAACCTGTCTATTTTTTATTTTTTTATTTATTTAGCACAACGTCTTACTACCCGTTCGAGTTATATGGCTAAGTACTAATTAAGCTAATGAGTTAGGAATTAAGAATTGGGCAGGTTGAACATAAAGGAAGTGAACCCGCATTTATATGGAGAGTGGAAAACCATTTAGGAAAACACACTCCCAGTTCAACCGAGAGAAATTCTAACCTCGATCTCCCCGTCCTAGGCAGTCTAGCTCAAAACAAAACTAGCCCGTTGGCTGACTACGCCAATATATTACGCTGACTACGCCAGTATATTAATGTGACTAATTTCACTTTGCTCTTTCATCTCATTGAGTATGCATTTCATCAAGTGTGTTCAATCATCACCTGTTAACTTTTAATAAAAGCATTTTCTCATTTGATGCTTCCTGTGAAACAAGATCGGACTTTAGAAAAACAATTGCGCACCATAGAAAAGGTGGAGAAAATCCCATCAGAGAAAACGATTGATGTAATCAAGCGACTAGGCCTGCCATCTTCTTTAAACATGATTATTTCAAAGAAAAGGAAGGTCAGAGAGTAGGCCGATGAGTGTGGTACATCAGCAAAGAAGAGAGGCAAGATATCGACCTACAGCAAATTGGAAAATTTACTCTTTACCTGGTATTTGCAGGCCAGAGCATGGCATTCTTGTGAATGGGAGCATTATGTGGGAGATACCTTCAAAATAGCTGCAAATATGGGGATTGAAAATTTTTTAGCGTCATAAGGTTGGATTTTCACTTCAAGCTACACCATGGTATGGTATTTAAGAAATTGGCTGGGGAGAGTAATGATATGGACACCAACTACACAAACCTCTGGTTTGAGGGGCATTCAAAGCTCCTGAAGGGGTACGAGGCTTGAGACATCTATAATGCAAATGAAACTGGTTATTTTTCCATTGTTTGGCAGATTGAGGAGAGATCTGCCATAGAGGAAAAAGTGTGACACAGTGAATGAAGGTAATACTACTTTACACAAATAGCGATGGCTCAGATAAATGAGTGCCAATCGTTATTGGCAAGCCCACGAAACCTTGGTATTTTTAAAATCTAAAGAAGCTATCTGTGACCTACTGTGGCAACTCAAAAGCATGGATGAAGTCAGAGATTTTCAGAAACTTTCTGTGTGCTCTTGATGCATCATTCAGTACACAAGGAAGGAAAATCCTTATATTTGTACAAAATTGTGCCGCTCACTCTCCAGACACATCCTTTTTAATTTTGAGGAATGTAAGGGTAGTTTTTAGCCCCCTAAATGCACTCATTATAAGAGTACAGCCTCTTGATTTGGGTGTAAATATGTGTTTCAAGCAGATATAGAGGAAGTATCTAGTGCAGAAAACTATATGTCTAATGGACGCTGGAAAAGGGGTTAAACTCAAGATAGACATACTAAAGGCCATTCATTTAATTGTTTCGGTGTGGCAATAAGTGACCCAGACTACTATCCAGAACGGTTTTATAAAGTGTGGCTACGTGAAGAGAAATTAAAGGTCAGATGTGATAGAGATTGATGGAGGTGATGATGATGGGATGACAGATGAAGGTTGAGTTTGACTGGGGAAAAGCATTGCTGGCATGAACTTTAATTTTCAATGTGTGTCTGTGGACCAGGAGCTCACGACGTGTGGTATGTTGTGTGTGGTTGGGAAGTGGAAGTTTTTAGGAGGAGGGTCAAGATGGTGGCGAGAATGACGATGAAGCCGAGCCCAAACCAGTGCAGAGCTTTATGTGTGGAAGCCCTTCTTGCATTTGAAAACATGAGAGCTTTTGTGTATGGGTACAAAATCACCAGAACAGACCAAGCAAACATTGTTAATATATAAAGTTTATTTTTCAATTTGAAACAGAAAGGTTATACTTAACAAATGAAGATTAATGACGTTTTTTAAAAAGAAGTAATGTAAAGTGGACATGAAAAAGTGAAAAGAATAACATTTGTATAGACTTATTGATTTAGTAAATAAATATAAACAGATCTGAAAGATTTTATTAATGTTATATAGGCTCCCACATTTATCGATTTCCTGTACTATTAGTTTTTTTTTGTTTTGTTTTTTTCAGATCCCCAACAAAATCATTGAATCAAAGGTTCACTGTACTCATATGTTAAGTCATGAAATCTTCACTTGTTTACTTTTGATTGATTGTATCAAAAATTTCCCAAATATGTTTGTAATTTCTTAGAGACTTAACATATATAGTATATGTTTGAACCTTTTGGGGGAAATGTAATTGAAATTAGTTTAATTATTTTAATTTTTTTTGGAATATATCACTTTATATGAAAAAGTTATTTTAATTTTTTGATATTAACTTTTGTACCAAAAATGAAAAAGATTCACCAAACTATTTAGCTGCTAAGAACTGCAAAAACTGAATACCAAAGAACAACTATTTAGGTACCAAAGAAACACAAAAATAAACATTCCTATTTAATTCTAGAGTCTGATTTTTTCTGTCTCAAAACCAAATTGCTTATACTTTGTACACATTGAGTAAATATTTTATTCAATAAGGATTGTTAAAAGATTATTAATGTTGCCCATACCTTTATAGCTACATTTGTCCCTGGGATTGACTTGATAAAGAGAAAGTGCACCGGCTTTAGCATGGGAGAAAAAGGAAGATTACAATGATTAATTACAAATGGAAAACTGCCCTAAATGCACTATATTGAGATTTGAAAATTGACTAACCAATCTAGTATATTGCAATCCTGAAAACTTAGATTGTGTGCTAAATATAAATAAAACTTACCGATTCTTGAGCAAGACTTGATGCTGTTGGATGGGAAACAATCACTCAGATATTGAAGAGAACTATCATAAGAATCTTCAAAACTGCAATCTCTGTTAAAATACAAGGGAGATAAAATAATTATTTTATAGAATCTTGAAGAATTTATGAGAACATAATTATAAAGCAGAGAAAAATCTTGCACTTTAAAGTGGTAGTTAAGTGGTTGCTTAAATAAATTATGTGCTATATACTTTGATTTTAATTGTTTGGAATAAGTTACATTTAGCACTAGAAAACCCGAAGCGGTTGTTTTGACCACTTTAACTTTCATAATATCCGTAATTGTTTTAAGGAAATTATTGTTACCGTGTGACTTTTCATGAAATAGAGTTTTAGATGTAATAAAAAAAATCATGTCTTTCGTAAATTAACAGACATGTCTTTACGAAATATAACACCTAAAAGACCCAGGTGCTGTCAATTTGAATGCTGTTGAGTTCTTGTAGGATGATGTATTTTAAATTCAGAAGAGGGCTAGACCGTGAATAACAATACTATTAGGTGTGTAATATAATGTATTATATAGAGTAGTATAATATAAATATATAATAGAATGTAATGTAATTTATCTGTTTTATATTGCAATGACTATTTATTGTGAAGCAACATGATGGGATTAGCAACTGCATTCTTATAAGCAAGGCGATAAACAGATTATTTTTAATTAGGTGGGATTTTCCAAACCCCACTTCCATTTTTCCACATACCTCAGTCAAGCAACAAGCTTCTTCTTCACTTTTTGATGTAACTGCGAGAGCTTATGTAAACTACACTGTGTGTGGTACTTTATGGTGAGAACTGTCTAGAAACCGCTAAGGCCAAATGATCTACCAGAAAATCAAAATATCATTTAAACTAAATATTTCTAAGCATGTCTAGTGCTTCATTCTTGTGTAAACATAACAAATAAAAATGATTATATATAAATAATGGAATGTGTGACTTAAGGAATGAATGGAGATAATTCAACTATTACATTTAAAATGTATAGTCAATTCTAGTTACTATTGTTATTATAAGCTTGTTTAGTTTATTTATTGGTTAAATGTAAGACAAGGCAAACTAGCCTTAAATTTGTTGGTATAGCAATTTAACATTTATGTATTATTAATACTGGTACATTTTTATGCATAAGTTGGTAGTTCTGTTTAAAGTATGTTCTTTCCTGTTAATGTATTTAGTGTTTAGTTCTTTTTAATACCTCGATTAATAAACTACTTTTTCAATCCGGTAATGTTTGATGTTCATACTTCAGAGTAAACTTTATGAAAACCTGTGGTGGCACGTTTTCAGGTTATGGGCCCAGAGTCCTTTAAAATTAATGAACATTTATTATTGTCTGTGTGCATCGAGAATCAACATTAATAATAACCTCTAGAAGATTTAGCCTAGAAGCCTTGATAGCCACCATGACAGATGAAGAAAAGTATCGTGTTCCATTATTTGATGGTTCAAACTTTAATAATTGGAAGTTTAGAATGGAAACACTGCTTGATGAACTCAATTTGCTCGAAGTAGTTCAAAGTGATTAACCGAACGAAAGTAATTTTCAATGAAGCTGATAGTTCTGAAATATCGAATAAGAAGACAAAAGAACTGGCGGAGTGGAAGAAAAAAGATTGAAAATGCAAGTCGCAATTAGTTCAGAAACCTTCAGACAACGTTCTTGAATGTGCCAAGGATAATGAATCTGCATTTGAGATATGGCTTTCCCTTATGAATACCTACGCAAGAAAAGTCTTAGCTAACCAGTTACTTTTACGTAAAAGTCTTTTATTGATGAAGTTTGATCCATCAAGTGAAACTCTGGAGGTACACTTTAATAGATTTGATAAATTGATTCGTGAATTACTGTCAACGGGTGCTACATTAGGGGAATTAAATATTGTCTGCCATCTTTTAATTACTATGCCGAACGAATACAATGTAGTTGTTACTGCTCTTGAGACTCTGGCCGAAAAATTGACATTGAGCTTTGTAAAGAATAGGTTATTAGATGAGGAACAGAAACGATTATCGGAGGGTATAACAGCAGAAGTCATAACCTCACATTCCTTTATGACCCAAGCAAATCGTAAAGTTACACAAGGCCATAAGAAACAGTCTCAATATTTTTATCAACAAACTAGGCCTAATCAAAACACTCAGCGAAGTCAACTTCAGTGTAAATTTTGTAAAAAGTTTGGACATATGATCTCAGAATGCCGTAAACTTAAGAAGAAACAGAGTGAAAATGAAAGGAAAGCCCAAGTCGCCGAAGTTGAGAAAGCAGAGTTCAGTTTAGCAGCCAATACGTCCTTGGAAGTGGATTCTGTTTTGTTTACATCCTGGTATCTTGACTCAGGAGCTTCAGAACACATGATCTGTGCTACTTATCGTCATCTTCTGACTAATATTCATAATCTCCCAAGTCCTGCGAATATCAAGCTCGCAAAATCAGGTGAAAATTTAAAAGCGACAGAAGTAGGTGATCTCTGTGCGTCTTTTGAGATGGATGGAAAAATCAATGTGATCAAGATGAGAAGTATTCTTATCGTGCCTGGTCTACAACATAACCTCTTATCAGTCAGACGACTGGATTCCAATGGATGCAAGGTAATTTTTGAAGAAGGTGTAGCAAAAATTTTCAAGCATGATAAACTTGTAGCAGTTGCATCCGAGTCTGCCAAAATGTATTTAGTGACATTTTCTGTTCAAAATACCTGTGCCAATATTGCTGAGGTAGATTGTACAAATCTATGGCATAAACGACTGGCGCATATTGGCAATACCAGTTTGAAGTCTCTTAGTGAAATGGTTGATGGCATGAATGGTGTGAGTAAACAAAAACTTATAATGCCGAAATCTCCATGTGAGCACTGTATCCAAGGTAAGATGACTAAATTGCCCCATGTAAAAACTCGTTCAAGGGCTAAGCGTCCCTTGCAGCTTGTCCACAGTGATGTCATGGGTCCGATCAGTCCTACATCATATGACGGTAAGAGATATATACTTACCCTAATTGACGATTACAGTCACTTTACCTATGTGTACACGATCAAAGAAAAGTCAGAGGTATTCGAGTGTTTTAAGAAGTATGAAGCTCTAGCAACTGTTCACTTTAATGAAAGAATAAGCCGCTTCAGGTGTGATCGAGGTGGAGAATACTTATCTTCAGAGATGAGAAAATACTTTGAATTCAAAGGTATACAGTTTGAATATACTATCAGATATACACCCTCTCAAAACGGAGTAAGTGAACGCATGAATAGAACACTAATGGAGCGTGTGCGGTGCATGTTATTAAGCGCAAATGTTTCGAAAGATCTCTGGTCAGAAGCTGTGATGACAGCAGTATATATTGTTAATAGAAGCCCAACAGTAGCCTTGGATTGTAAAACTCCTGCTGAGGTCTGGTATAGTCAACGTCCAAACTTGTCAAAATTGCGTGTTTTTGGCTGTGTTGGCTATGTGCGCATTCCTAATGAGCTACTTAAAGGAAAACTGAACAATCGTACCCAAAAGTGCATTATGGTCGGCTATTGCCCCAATGGTTATAGGATGTGGAACCCTATCACGAGAAAGATTGTTTTGGCATATGATGTGTTTTTTGATGAAAATGCCACTTGGAGTGGAGAAGATATGACCACATCCCCAGCAGTGAGAGCACCACTACTTTGTGAAACAGTTACCATTCCATCAGAAGGAAGCCTACCTTCAGGCGAAGCGAGTCATGAAGAGTTGGACAAAGAGACGCCTCCACTATCAGATGAAGGTGAACTTCGTCGTAGCTCACGCCCACGCATGAAACCAAGCTATTTGCAAGATTATGTAGCATTTGCTATGAATGCAGAAAGCTTTCTTGACAATTTGCCTCAAGATTTTGATGATGTCAAGGGTAGACCTGACGAGAGGAACTGGAGGCTAGCTATGGAAGAGGAAATGAATTCCCTCAAGAAAAATGACACCTGGGAACTGACTTCCCTACCCCCTGGTAGGAAAGCTATCTCCTGTCGCTGGGTCTTCAACATCAAGAGAGATCAAGATGGTAATAAAGATTGCTATAAGGCAAGGTTGGTGGTTAAAGGTTGTCAACAGAAGAAAGGTTTCGATTTTAGTGAGACTTATGCCCCAGTAGCACGTATGACTACTGTGAGAATGATGATAGCCATCATTAATCGAGAAGATTTACATGCATGTCAGATGGATGTGAAGAATGCATTTTTGCATGGAACCTTGTCCGAAGAAGTTTACATGCAACAACCCCCTGGTTTTTCAAATAATTTAGAACTTGTTTGCAAGCTCAAGAAATCATTGTATGGCCTCAAGCAGGCACCCAGAGAATGGAACAAGTGCCTTGACACTTTTCTTCGATCACTTGGTTTTCAACCAGTGCAGAATGATCCATGTCTGTACCTACATGTTGTCGGTGATACCAAGATCTACATACTGATTTTTGTTGACGATTTGATCATCAGCAGTACTCATATACAACCTCTTGAGAAGATCAAAGCTGCACTTCAAGCTAAATTTGACATGAAAGATCTGGGTAACTTACACTTTTTCCTCGGAATAAAAATTGAAAAAAGAAACGATGGTATATATCTTAGTCAACCATCTTATATCAAAAGACTTTTATGCAAATTTAACATGGAAAACTGCAAAATAGCTAAAACACCAATGGAGACAAAACCCCCTATTGAAGATGGAGGATCAACCTCTATAATTGGCATCAAGCCATACAGAGAGCTCATAGGCAGTTTGATGCACTTAATGTTATGCACCAGACCTGACCTGAGTTTTTCTGTCAATTATTTCAGCAGATTTCAAAGCTGTGCAACTAACACTCATTGGGAGTCACTGAAGCGCATTCTTCGCTATTTACAAGGAACTTCACACCTAGCTCTGCACTTTCCTAAAGAAGAAGGGACACCCCTAATCGCATATGCTGATGCAGATTGGGCCAACGATTCCAGTCGTAAGTCAACATCTGGATTTCTTCTGAAAGTTTTTGGTTCAACTGTATCTTGGACAACTAGAAAGCAGCCCACTATTGCCTTGAGTACCTGTGAGGCAGAATTCATTTCACTTGCCAATGCCTGTACTGATGTCCTGTGGCTACGCAGTCTACTACTGGAGCTGGGAATCAACCCCAAAGTGCCCATCGTATATGAGGACAACCAGCCTGCCATCAAGTGTCTTGAGAAGTGGGAACACAAAAGATTGAAACATATGGATGTGAAATATAATTTTGTACGGGAGTTAGTGCGTGATAAAGTTCTAAAGATTGAATATGTTCAAAGTGAATTTCAAATTGCTGACATTTTAACCAAAAGCTTAAATGTTACTAAGTTTAAACAACTATGTAAGTGGCTGGGATTGAATGCATTATAGATTATGTATTCCTCCATGTTCCCAACATTTACCTCCTTCACACCCTTGTTTCGTGCACCCTCTGTTAGGATTCATCCATGTTTAACACATTTGCCTCCTATCAGTGCACATTTAAAGCATGTTAAATTGAGGCGAAGTGTTGGTATAGAAATTTAACATTTATGTATTATTAATACTGGTACATTTTTATGCATAAGTTGGTAGTTCTGTTTAAAGTATGTTCTTGCCTGTTAATGTATTTAGTGTTTAGTTCTTTTTAATACCTCGGTTAATAAACTACCTTTTCAATCCGGTAATGTTTGATGTTCATACTTCAGAGTAAACTTTATGAAAACCTGTGGTAGCACGTTTTCCAAATTCACCAAAATTTATCAAAATAAAGATAATACATACATATTAAAACACCGTATTTGTTATGAGCTTGTTGGCTCTTATAATGTATCTATTTTATACATTGCCCTTGCGGGATTTTTTCTTTGTTGATGTCTGTGAGATTCCAAATTAATTTTAATTAGCTTTCTCTTTTTAATGAAAACCTCTTTTCCCTTTATAATACATAAGCAAGAAGGTAAAGGAAGGGCGGATGGAAACACATTAAAGGGAATAAAAAGAATATGGCTTTTACAATGAAAAGATTTTCCTTAACATTCTTCCTGCTAGAGTTGTATGTAAACGTCTTTGTGCAACCCATTAGGATCGCAGGAGACTTATTAAAACGTCTTCCACTTTGTCATGTGTTTGAAATGTATTCGGATGTTTTAATACATCTCTAGCAGTGGTTGGAGGTTGTCTATATAAATGTAGTACTTGCTACTAGATTGCACATGATTGGTTATTTTTAGAGCAACAGCTGTCATTAAGTTGGGTTACAGCGACCCCCCCGTTTGAGGTTAGTTTGTGTTATTATCTGTGATCATATTGTTTTGTTTGCATTTGATATTTATTATATAAGCATTGGTTGTTTTGGCATAATTTAATTTTATTCAGTCACACTTCTTTTGTAGGTTATTATTTTTCATAAATATCATATTTTGGCCTACTCTGTTTTTACATTAACTTTTCTGAACATTACTCAGTTTTTTTCATGTTTTTTGTGGCAGTGTTCATCTACTTGTTTATGATGTTTTTATCTTCTTTGACATTGTATAAAAAACTGGCTTTTCCTATAATGTTGTTGTACTTTATTTATTTTTATGCATTTATTCAGCAAAGGGCAAAACAAAAAAAACCTTATAGAAGCTGGTGGACAAGACAATGTATCAATGCAATCAATATGTGCTATGTTGGTTTGATTGGATTGATTCATTTAAAAAAAAGTATTGGTAATAACATTTTGTTTTTGTTACTTTGAGTTTTTAGTAATGTTTAATATTAACTTTAACCTTTACTGAAATACTTTAATAATTACACCATTCTTATTACAACACATTTATATTGACTCAGTTTTTTTTTGAACAGAAATGTAATATTTTTATTAAACAATTTTTCTAAATCATATATCATCTATATATGGGATTAAAGAGCATAGTCTGATCTTTAAAAGGATGCAAGTATCATTATTATATCATATTAACTTTATCATTAGAAAAATCCCAAAATATGCTAAAAAATAGCCAGCATATTTAGTACGGTGTGGAACATATATTTTCTGGCAGCAGTCAAAGTGTTAAAGATATTTATTAAATACTTATGTGTTCTATCATTCTTTACCAAATTCCTTTTCCTTCCTATTGTGTGTTTTGATTTCCTCTTTCAGGGTGTCACGTTGTGCGTTTCACACATCTGCCTGATAAGTTCTGATAAAATAAAATCTAAATTGGGGGATTAGGCATCAACAATCATTTTTCTTCAAGAGCCAACCATTACCTCTTTGTCCAGAAACAGCACTGAGGCATGGGAACTGTGTTCTTTAAATTTTAAATGATTTTATAATTTTTGCTGATGACAAATATTATCAACTACCTTTAAATAATTTAGAAACTCAAAATTTGATGGATTAATCTGTAATTTATTTGCCAGCTTATGTATATTGTTTATATAATTTATCAAATTGTTTCTCAATATAACTATCAACTAACATTTTGAATTATTTATATGCAGGTTATTTACATATTATTTGAATTATTACTTAATTTTTTAATCATTTATTACATTTTTTTAGAGTAATTTGATTGATATTTATTTAATAATTTAGTTTTATTTATGTGTTTAATATAATATAAAATGTAAAACAACGATTTAAAAGGTTAAGCAATTTCAAAAGATCTGATCTCCTTAAGTAGAGCTTTCACCAAATGATTTTGAATGGCGGATGCTGATAGTAAAGTATAGTAAAGTAGATACAAGATTGTGCTAGGTATATTCCATTCACGGTAGGAATTACTCTCTGGAAGGTCTTTTTTCCTACCAATATCCTATTATATAATAGATTTATGGCAGGGAAAAAGGCTGTTGGCACTGTTAGACTTTAGCAAAGCTTTTGACACCATTAACCACGATATTCTTCTTGCTAAATTACAAACAAACTTTCATTTTTCAGTAAGTTCAGCTCAATGGATGCAGTCATACCTAACTGACCGCCAATAATGTGTCATGATAGGTGACACTCGGTCAACATGGCGTTCAGTGACCTCTGGAGTGCCACAAGGTTCGGTCCTTGGTCCTCTCCTTTTCTCAATGTTTATAAATGATCTCCCAAGCTGTTTGCAACATTCTCAACATCATCTATATGCCGATGATTTCCAACTTTATTTATCATCCTCTCTTTCTCATATCGATACTGCCGTGGATAATATGAATGCTGACTTAAGTGCAACACATAATTGGTCACTACAAAATGGTCTTAATGTAAATCCTAAAAAATCTCAATCTATTGTTATAGGGTCAAAAAAATTACTATCCACATTGAGCTTCACATCTGTACAACAAATAAATTTAAATAACAGCCCAATTCCATTTGTGCCGGTTGTTAATAACCTTGGTTTACATATAAATGAAAATCTAACATGGAATAATCATGTGAAACAAATATGTAAAAAAGTGTTCTTTGCCTTACACTCACTTAAGCGCCTGAAAAAAT
>CABFOV010001457.1:94015-104692 GCA_902141375.1 Timema poppense
AAAAAAAAAACTTTTTGTGTGTTTTTATATATATATTATTTTGCTAGATTTCAGTTTAATTGTATTGGTTAAGTGTAAGAAAAGGCAGTAGCCTTAACTTCGCCATTAAAGTCGATTATTATTATTATTATATTTCAGAGAACAATTCTTACGGTGAACGGACTTTAGTTGAATCTTCAAGGTTAATTTTATTACAAGAGAGGAATATTTAGATAACATTGAAAGTGCATTCATTATATAAATAACTAGCAGTGTGACCCATTCTTCGCATATGAAAGCCACATCAAGAGTATATCAAATTAAGATGTTTAACATCCAGCTACCAGCTTTGTTTATAGTTCCTCCTTACACAATACTGAGCTAAATATATTGATCTCTATTAAAATAACTTACCTACTCGCCAAATTTTAATTTTTCTCCACACTAATAGGTTAATACTTCTAGTTTTTGAAAATGTCTGGTCTGTCTATCTTCTGGACACTCACTTTAAATATAAAAAGTTCACTCTTTTAATCATTTGGGCTTGGATGTTTTTACACTTATTTTGTCTACATTCCCATGAATTGTAGTTTTTATATAACCTAAAAGTATTTATTTTAAAATGATGATTTGAAAAAACCTACAGTACATATTATCCAAATTTCCTCAGAAAGAAGATTTTTAAAAAACGTTCACTCATCTATCTTTTTTAGTTTTATGTATATGCACTATTTTATGTCACAATGTCAACTTTGATCACCATTACTGAGAAAGCAATTTAGGTGTAATTGTGTTATTTTTGGGCCTCCATGACTTGAAAACTACTGGTTGAATTGTCTTAAATTTTTAACATGATCTTAAAACCATTCAAAGATAATATACGCCAAATTTAAAATCATTCCAAGATACTCAGAGCCAAATTTTATCAGAATCTAAGAAGGTGGTTTACAATTACTCTGAATATTGGATTAATATACATGAAATGATCCCTGACCACTTCCCGAATAAGTAATTTTTAGCTAAATTAGGTGTGTGGTCCCAACACTGTATATACATCATCGCAAAGGAGAACTTTCAAAGGAGTCACAAGTTTCATCATATAATGTGTACCATCTGTCATAGAACAAACTATATTTTTACTAGGGATCTCCCTCAGAGATAGTGTGCTCAAGTGTCCATGAACATTCTGTAGCTGTAGCATGTTGTAAAACTTGTACTGCACCAACAAACAGGCTTTGCTTTGGATCAGCAAGCAATGTTCTCAATAATATAACAAAAGTTAAACTATCCTTTTCCATCCTGAATTTTAAATGATCTTGGCTTAATGTGCTTTATTATCACTATGTATATACGTTGTGTTTATCCTAAAAGGTAGTAAGTGTACCTTGCCGACTTTGCACTATGGTTCAGCTTGTAAGATAGGACCATATTGCAATCCGTCAATTTAGGAGTCACCTTTCAGGCTAAGCTGAGTGTATATTCTGAACATTTAAATATATGATTTAATTTTTGTTTTGACGTTCCTAGTAACAAAATGTTGATCAGAACTTTATTGAATTATGTACTTGGTTTTCTATCATAAATATAAATATATTTTTTTTTTAATGATGGAATGGAATAATCAATAAATTCCTAGGAAACTAATTGTCATTATAACCTTATTGAATCTGTTTTATATATATGAAATAAAATAGAACTTCAATGTGTGTGTGCATTCAGAAAGATATATATTTATATTTATGATAGAAAACCAAGTACATAATTCAATAAAGTTCTGATCAACATTTTGTTACTAGGAACGTTAAAACAAAAATTAAATCATATATTTAAATGTTCAGAATATACACTCAGCTTAGCCTGAAAGGTGACTCGTAAATTGACGGATTGCAATATGGTCCTATCTTACAAGCTGAACCATAGTGCAAAATCGGCAAGGTACACTTACTACCTTTTAGGATAAACACAACGTATATACATAGTGATAATAAAGCACATTAAGCCAAGATCATTTAAAACTTTAAGAATAATAGCTTTTATATAATGTTTAGTTTATCTCATAGGCAAATCAAGTGGGCTAATATTATCATAAATTTACCTAGTGTATTTGGTTCTTTGATGATAGATTGGAGACGGGAATACTTTGCTACACATCAGCTGACTAGGTGACTTGAGGTGATGTACTTTAAAGGCTGAACCTTGGAAATTCATGGCCACTGAGCCAAACATCATCTCTCCCAACATCGTGATGTCAGAAGTTGGTCGTGTATACTGTAGTCAAGAAAATAAACAGTACAATCATTTTTTATCATATAAATTGAATGTTATTTAAGCAAATATAGAAGAGTTTATATAGTAGTGATGTTAATAAAATATAAGTGGAAATCAAGTTCTGCTACAGTAGGATTGTATGAACATTTACATAAATTTATTTTAATATGTTGGGCTTTCAAATAAAAACTAAATAAAAGTTTGTCTAACAAATGTTGAGTAAGGTTTTGATATAAAGTAAAATAAAAAATCTAGGTCTAATGCAGTTATTTTAATTGTGTATTTTTACATCAAGCATTTTTTGTATAAACATAAGTAAAGTCTAAAAATAGGTTTTAAGATAAAAAGTTTTGTCATTTAATGGCGCAATATTCATTAGAGATTTTCAAGAAATGTCACCATTTGTAGGAAATTAAACTTTAGGTTTGTTGTACTGAAGCATTTTTTTTATGTTAAATCAAAAAAAAGTTTTACTATAAAAATTGCAAAAACATTGGTCTTTCCTTGCATTTCTTACATCCCCATCTTAAAGACTAGCTACCTTGCAAGTGAATGAGTTTATAAAGCTAGGCCTATATCTTTATTTAATAATTATTTGAAAATATTTTCAAGTAAGTTCTGTATTTATCTAAATGGCAGTTTAGTATAAATGCAATGTATTTTCACCATTATTTCCTGCTATATAAAACTGTTTTAAATTGTCTGAGAAAACCATTTAATATCTACAGCCTTACATTTTAATAATAATATTATCGTCAAGACAAGTCTATTTTGGTCTTCATGGTTTGATAGATAATTTAACAACACTGTATTGTAAACTGTATGGTCAATATTATTTTGTATTTATAATAACTAGACCTAGAATTATTACATTTCATTTCATTAGAGTTAATTATTACTAATTAAATATCAGTAAGTCTGTTTATATTTTGATTTTAAGTACCAGTACCTAGCCCAAGACGTTGTGCAAGTTGTGAGAATCATTTCGTTTGAATTAAAATTTAGGTAGGCTACTTCAGTTTTAGGTCCTTAGCTTCATTTTTGTAATACAACTGCAGTATAAATTGTTTAGTATGCGGCCTATTCAAACAGTTCCCAAACTTTTTTTTTATAATTGTTTTGGGCTTACCTACAACTTATTCAGTTTTAGCACCTTAAAAGTACATCCCTCCTTGGTTGATACACCGCTCGCAACGTCGTTTCCTCTTTTTGAAACAGTTCTAATAGATGTTTATCAGGGTTGCGCTAGGTTTGCCTGCGATTTTTCTTTAATATCTTCAATTGTGTCAAATATTCATTCTTTCAAAGTGGATTTTAGTTTTGGGAACATGAAAAAGTCTGCCGAGGCCAAGTCAGGTGAATAGGGAGGTTGGGTAAGCAGAGTAGTCTCTGTTTTGCTGAAAAATTCACAAATCAGTAGCGATGCATGTGCAAGCACATTGTCGGGATGGAGTGACTAGGACTCGTTTTTCCACAGCCTGGGCATTTTTCTCCTGTCATTTTCTCACAGACGTCTCAGAACATCAAGATAATACCAATGATTTACTGTTTGTTCCTCCAGTAAAAATTCATGATGAGCAACACCATCTACAGAAAAAAAAAGAGTCGGCATAACTTTCACGTTCGACCTGATATGTCACACTTTTTTCGGTCTTGGCAAATTTTTTCCAAGCCAATGTGAATATTGGATTTTCGTCTAGACATCATAGCCGTAGATCCATGTCTCGTCACCAGTGAATTCTCTTCATGAAATTTTCATCCTCGTTTTCATGATCCAAAAGTTCCTGAAAATTGCAACTTGATTGTTTTTCTGATCCTGAGTAAGCAGCCGTTGGGACGAACTTTGCAGCAACATGCTGCATTTCCAATTTTTTTTGTCAAAATTTCATGACACAAATCTTACAGCCACCTGCAATTTCTCTAACAGTCAATCGACGGATTGAACAAACAGTTCTCGAACTTGGGCCACATGAGCGTCATCATTTGACATCAAGGGTGGCCCAGAACATGATCAGTTGACTGCTGACCATCTTTGAATTCCTCAAGCCATTCATAAGCCTGTAAATGACCCAGGCACTGACCTCCATAAACTTGTTACATCATTTCATGAGTTTCCTCAGGGAGGCTACAAAACATATTTTACAAAATTCCCTGACTTTTCCAGGCAACATTTTCCAATTTTCCCAGACTACTTTTTTCCAGTTTTAATGGTGGATGATGACTTTTGTTTTGTTTATTATTGATCACATATTAAAAAAGTTTGTATCTAATAAACAAGCGGTTTTATCAGTTATTTCAAATTTTTTTAATTTTATTTAGGTATTATTAACTTTTGTTTTAGTGTTTGGTTGTGAAATTAATGGGATATTTTAGACATATTTTTTTATTCCCTGACTTTTCCTTATTTTTAGTTAAATTCCCTAACATTTCCGTGTCATTCAAAAATTCCCTGACTTTTCCAGGTTTTCCCTGTCTGTAGCCACCATGTTCCTTAAATGTTTACCCAAGTTTGATGCAAAAATTTAATGTTGATTCGCTGCTCTTAAAACTCAGTCATCTCTAAAATCGCAATACATGCATAGCAAGCTCCTAAACAAAACAATGCAGCGCGATGGCTAACCATAATAGAGTGATGTATCAAAGGCATGTTAATTGCAAAGCTTTTCGCTATAAAGTATTACCATACAACTCTATGACATTGCGTTGGCGCACTATTTAAATAGTTTGGGAATTTTTTGAACAGTCCTCGTATTTGAAATGAATCTGTTATATTTTCACCTTGTCTGAGTTTTATAACTTAGTAATGAGTTTGTGATTAAAACTAACAAACCAATCAGTGGAAAAGATCTTTCACTCCTTCTAACCACAGAGTAAGGTCTTCAGCTTGTTAACGAAGGTTCTTCTAACACACTTAAGAGAACTTCAGTGATGCATTTTTTAACACCGCATCTAACTATCCGTTTGGGTTATCTGATTATGTGGTAATCATACTGATGTGTTAAGGATTATGAAGGTTTAATTTTGATGAAGTGCACCCATATTTGGGTGGAGGGAAAGTGTAAGTTAATTTAGAAAATACCACCCTCAGTGCATTTGACCAGGATTGAACCCTGATCTCCCCGTTTTTGGCAGTCTAGTCTAACACAAGAGTAGTGCATTAGACCATGCAGTTACCGAAGCAAGATTCATGATGATGATTAAACATATAGCCTCCACAGATATTTCTCTGTTATACCCCCTGATGTGCAGAGTGTATCGTGGAAAAGAACCTTAGTCATTATCATTGAGGAAGAATATATCAAATATTTGAAACTTAATTAAATACATATTTTATTTGCGAGGCTAAAGTTATTTTGTTTGAAGTCTATAAGTGAATGCAAATTTAATCAGTGAATATCTGCACACAGCAACAACTATAAGAGTTTGTAAAGAACCAAATTCCTTACTACATGATTTGGGATCCTTGTTAGCATGATGCTGCACTGTTATACAAATTAATTAAAAACATTATTTTCGTCTTTTATTTGAGGTATTTAAAGTGTACTTTCTGAACTGACTGATTTTATTAGCACTAAAGAATTTTTATAAGCGAGTATGAGAGTACCTACCAATTTTGGCAGGAAAGGTATTTTTACATATCTTCTAAGGTTCTTTTACATGCCACAATCAACATGGGGCCGACAGCTTTACTTCTTTCTCTCCAAAGGAAGCTCTGCTACAGATTTTTATCAATCATGAAAAATTAGCCAACCCCAGCTAGGTATGAGCCCATGAACATCGGGTTCTGAGGAGAGCACTTCACACCAAGACCAATGAGGTCGACTAAAAATACAACTTTCAGAATATATGGAATTTCAAACTGTATATTACTTGTCTTTCTTGTAGAAAAGCTTTCCAAATGTTTTTCAAATAGCCAATAGCTCTCTAGACAGAAGCTAATAAAGTGAGAATTTAAGAGCCCGTTTCATCCCACATGTAACACCTAACTTAGGTAGGTAGTATAACTAGAACAAGATGTTGTATCATGGTGGAGTTTTATGTATTCTACTTTAGAAATTCATGAAATTGAGAACAGTGTTATAATATATTTTAAAAAATACAAGAGGAAGTCAAGATTAATAATTTTATAGTTAAATAACTATTCAACTGATCACAATTTTTCTTATGTCAAATTAAGAATGCATAAAACCACACTAGAATGGAATTTCTGGTCCTAGCGTAATTTTGCTATGCACAAAAACGGCCATTGCTACTGAGTTCACTTTTGCGGTCAGCCTGCATTTAATCATAAGGGTGCAAAAAAAAGTGAAGTGGGCACAAAATTAATATTGTTTATTTCTAATTGTAGTGCTAGTCATAGATTGTATACTGGATATGAAGTGTTGTGTCAGTTTATGTAATTCAATCATTAGAATAATATGTATTTAAATTATTTATTGAAACAAATTCTTGTATTATTTGAATTAATATTCTGCACACATTAGCAAAAACTAAATGCAGAGGTACATTTTATTTATTTAGAAACGCTGTAATTACATGAGCAGCTGATTCAAAGTGCCGATAAAAGTGATTAGACACACATGATTCCCAACAGTTGATATCCAAGTCACTAACAAGCGTGACAAATCCTCTGTTGCCCTATTATTATGAAATTGAAGATTGTTGATCCCAGGAAAACATCTCATTGGTCAGACAATTTTAAATATGGACCAATCGACTGCTCTCCTGGACTTCTGGTAATAATTCCCACGAATGCCAGATGTGAGACAGAAATGGGAACAACAAATGTTTGCTAAAAGCTTTTAAATTTCGAGGAGTTCTGATGACTCACTTCAGGGATTGTCTGGTCTGGTCACCAGATGGTGCCAACCTTGTTAAATTCACAGCTTAAAAAGACTAATGCATGCCAGGATTTCTCAAACATCTTATTTTCAATAGTGGCTGATAAAAGTTGCAGCAGCAAGGTATATAATTTCCTGGTTGATCGACTGTGAGACGGGCTAATAAGTTAAGGTAAAAGCCTCTGCCAATATGGTGAATATGCTACCAGTATGTGCATTGCCTCTGCTCTAATTCAGAGGATGATTCGTTTCTACATCCCTACCATTTTAAAACATCCCTCGATGCACCAAACCATGCAATTAATGGAAGTTGACTAGCTAGAAGCTAAATTCATTGCATGACACAGAGTACCAGTAGGTCTAGTAGTAAATTGTAATTTGGAACTTGTGCTTCTTCTAAAGGAAGCATGAGAGCATGGAGCTGGGAATAGGATTAAAAATATAGATTTTTGTAATGGGTTTAGTTTTTTTTAAATTTAATAACTAGTGTATCATTGGTCGATAAAAGGGGTTGGCCCTGGATTCAAGTTTATCAATTTATAAAAACTGTGATTACAATATGTAACAAAAAAAACTTACCAGTACCTGCTGAAGTGGATAGGTTATTATCCCAAAATATTCAGCTAAATAATGAACTTATAAGCCATGGCAAAAGTAAAATGTTATATAGGCTGGCAAAAAACAATAAAAAAAATATTAACAAAACTTACTTGGAAATGATTTAAAAGCACTGAAACATTAAAAAAGCATGTCCACCCCCTTACCCCCACCCCACCCCCGATACAATATATTTTTTTTTTAGTTACAATAAGTATGTGAGAGATTTTTAGTGGGTTAGTATGTAGGCCTACAGTAGTTTGATTTATTAATAAGTGGACCCTTTTCCTTCTTAATGAACAATTTGACATACATCCTTACCATATGAAACATTTAGGGAACTCCACTAAAATATAATTGTAAGATGCCAGTCATTCTACAAATACTGAATATGTCTTTCCTCTAGGCAACCACTAACCACTTTTCTAAATTATATGTTCATCCTCACCCACGCTCTCCTCCAGCTCCTAGGTCCCATTAAGAGGCCGGTAAACACTTGTTTACCCATTAAAATATGGTAATACTAAATACAATATTGTGACAAACCCGTTCTATGGATTTGAAATCGGTTTTCACCAATGAAAAGGTATTTATATTATCTAGAAAGAAGACTCTGTTAAACATTTACTAATTATACTAATTAAATTATACAATGAAAACTATCACATTTTCAGCTTCACACTATTTTGCTTATAATGACTTTATTAAGTGATATATTCAAAATTGAATTTTACTATATAAAGCAGAACTATTTTTACTTCAATTTTCTTAGATTAGAATTTTTATTTTTTGTTCTATTAGTTTTTTATATTTTTTTAAAATGAATAATTACTTTAATTAGATTAATATGGATGTAAGTATTAATGTTGGAAAAAGAAGAAATCACAAGGTTATATAATATTTTTCTGCTGATTTTAGTTTTTTTTTATAATTTATTAGTTTAATACTGAGCTTTAAAACATGATTTTAAGAATTAAAATTTTAAACAGTTTGGTAGCCGTAGTGTAACGCTGTTTGTTGTCAAACAAGGAACTATGTGTATCTGTTGGCAACTGTCCACTGTCTTTCCTCTACAGCGTTGCCACGATCGTTTTCAAAGAGAAGAAGAGAGAAATCATTTCTTCCAACATTTTGAAACATTAAAATTGTGTTTCAAATGTTTTAGATCAAACATAGGAATCAATGTATCTGCCTTAGTGTGGTTGGCGTTCAATCTGAACCACCGGTACATTTTAAATTAAAAATGTTATCATTACTATGAAGTGTTTTTTCGAAGTATTTATTTAAATTATTAACTTTCTTCTATGACCCATGTCTTAGCAGACGTTCGTGCTATTCACAAGAACATCACAAACGTGAAATTAAATTACTTTGTATTGAAATTATGGGAAACAAAAGTCAATTTCTTTTAAGTGCACCGCGAAAGAATTGGCGTAAAATTATTTTAGAACATTTAAAGAGAAGTTAAATTAATATACTACTTTAGAATATTTAAAAAATAAGCTAAGTTAAAATATTACTTTTGAACACAATATATTGTTATTACTTTGTTTTGGCAGTGAGGTTTATTATAGCTAATTGATAAAAATTATTAAACCTAATTGTAGAATTCCCACACCGGACGTCACGTGGCCTAGAATCTTAGGCTTACTTTGACTATATTTTCGGTTACGAGGAGATCAAGGTTCAAATCCCAGCGCACTATGGATAGTTTTATTTGTAAATATTTATCACCCTTTCTCCAAGCAGATACTGGTACATTTCCTTTGGAACTTTGCCTCCACTCCATTGTGTTATTAAAACAAGTATTTATTTACAAGGGTAGTCTACATGGATGGTCAAATAGTTTAAGGCGTTTGACTCGCAACACATTGGGCTGTTCTTAGCTGAGCTTGAACTTGAATTAAACTACCGCTGTATTCAGCGCATTTATTTGAAAATTTGTTCATAATTAGCGCGGCCCGGATTTCGATGAACCAAAAAGTCTAAAAAATAATCTATGGAATCACATTAAAAATGCCCAAAAATTAATTAAAATTTACAAAAAAAAAAAGACCAAAAATACAATGAAAAATGAATTAGCATGACACCCGCCTCGGTGGCGTAGTTGGCTAACGCGCTTGTCGTGTTGAGCTCGACTGCTGAGGACGGGGAGATCGAGATTCGAATCTCGGTCGGGTGAACTGGGGGTGGTTTATCCTAAATGGTTTTCCACTCTCCCTCCACGCAAATGCGGGTTCACTTCCCCTAATTCAACCTAATTGTATTATAAAGTTTATATAATCAATAAAATATTTATATGTATAGCCATCCAGGCTAGATAATGTTCTAGTCCTGACTCCTCGTGGTGTTGGATGTAATAGTCATTGATGCTAGCTGAACGCTAGCTCTCTCTCTCTCTATATATATATATATATATGTGTGTGTGTATATATATATAGGTCTAGTTGATGGATTTGTAGGTGGGAGATTTCCTTACTAAGAAAATGATGCCAGACAGGTAGCACGTGCTGATAGTCGTGTACACAGCACACCTGTTGAGTCGGCTGTTAAACTTGACTCGTTCCCAATACACGTCTGCCAGATATCCGGTGAGTTGGCTGTTGACTAAGTACGCCCATCCAGTCATGTACACCATGTATTGGGTTAGTTGCAGCCAACTTGGCTCAGAAATGGTGAGTGGGCTGTAGGATCAAAGTATACCCATTCAGTCACATAGACCAGGGTTAGTTTCAGTGAAACTTGTGAGTGGCTAGCTGGGACAGCCCAGTCGAACCAATCAGCGCATTTCTGGATTCCTCTATTGGAACATGTTGTTGCTGCATTATTTAAGCTTATTAGGACTTTGCTTCATTTTATGATTTGATGCAAACAGGTCGTGCTAGACCAGAGGATACAATGTGTGAATACAGCACATATATTAGATATAATAAGTTTTTGTAATTTTTTCTCTATTGCAGGGTGCCTACCCCCCCCCCCCCCCCCCCCCCCC
>CABFOV010001457.1:104906-117246 GCA_902141375.1 Timema poppense
GCAGGAAAGATGAGAGGAAGGAACATCCAGCATCTTGAAGACGGTTCACTGCCTCAATTCGAACTGTTCATCGTCATAATATGCTTGATGATGACCCACCTTCTGTGTCCCAGTCGCTCCAGAGTCCATCTTCTTCAGGAGACGCTGCATGTCTGACATCATATCAAAGGATAAAGAGATCAAAAGAAAGGGAGACACACCTAGACCCAATGTTTGGAAAGTTACTCGCAACTTCCAATGGTAAAAGGTTGCACACAGTTACTACACACGGTTAACCACAAAATTTTATATGTATAGAATGAGCCTCTTCTGTCTTCTACGGTCCATTTCTTGATGCACAAGATCCCAATATTGTCTTAGGAAGAAAATCAATGTAATCAAATATGTTTAACACTACATATACCTCTACACAATTAGTAAAAAAATCCTGCCAAAGTGAATCACCCCCTTCAACACTTCAGGTGTATAGGCTTATTTGGGGCGGGTAGTAACATTGTGATATTAGCAGTACAAGCTAATGTTACACACCGAAACATGTCAACAGATAAGACTAAACTGCTATTAAATAAGGAGAAGGGAATGAACATAAAAAAGATATAACTATGCCAAACATGATCGCCTGTAGCAAGGGCCATATATATTAATGTCATTGCTTGCACATAGTGTTAAATCTTCTAAAGGCTGAAAACAAAGATTCAATCTATCGAAATTTAAGTATCTTAATGCGTAAAAGTAGAAATAGTGATTTTTAATGTTAATAAAAAAACACCTAAATTTCTATGAAAATACTCAAAGGCCAATATCCTATGATCAGTTAAATATATCTTTAAAATCAGTAAAAACTGATACTATCAGTATAAACGGCAGTCCTGGCAAAGAGCTATTGCCAGTGTTACCACATTGAAAATTATATTGCATGATGAGATATTTAACCAATTAAAAAGAAATTGTGTTTATTTAGAAAAATAAAGTGTTACTTATTTGCATGAAAAAACGTTTGCATTCACATATAAATTCACATTATCACAAATGCGAGTTTTGCTTTTCCTTACAAATCCCTTTATAAAAGTAATTTTACTCTCAATTATAGACCAAATTAACAGTTGCTAGTGCAAGGAAGATTGGGGTTAGAGAGAACAAAGGGTGTTTTTATATGAAATGGTTTTCAACTCTTCCTCCAAGCAAATGTATATAATTTTATGTAATATTTTACCTTCATCATTTAAAATATATTAGCCTTTAATTAATAAAAATGCATAACTTCATAGGATAGTGTGACATGGCGAAAAAACCGGTTACAATAAAATAATACAAATAATAGTATAAACAATATGATAGTTGCAGTCTTATAAAAATATTATTTATACATATTAGTATTCTTGGTCGTTATGAAAAAATTAATGTTTAGAATAATTTCCTTTTCAACTTTTATGAGAATGGTGATAGTCATGATTTTTTTTAAATTCTATTGTTTATTACTATTCATCCCCTCTATAGGGGAGACTGGGGAGGAATGGGACACTTTTCACTTTATCTGCTCTAGAAGTGTAACTTTGTATTTCTAGCACGAGGTTTTTGCACTAAGGAATTGTTAGGTATTTAATAAATCAATACACATTTTCGTACATTTTTAAAATTGTAACTATAAAGGGGACTTACTAAATGGTTGTCGGATGTTTATGGTCCTATCCCTCCCTTATCTAGCGAGGCATGAGACATGGTCAAGGGAGGGATGGGACAGTACACTTTTAAATTTGACCTTAACAAAAATAACCTTAGTAGTCTCTTACAATAAGATATGTGCAAGCATAACCATAATAGGTTCTTCAATTAATTATTCCAACACTGTACATATAAAACTCAAAAGTCTCTTATTTGAGAGGGAGATAATATGTTAGGCTACAAATTTATCACAACAAACTGTTCAAAACATATTTTTGTGCTAGTTTTCAAAACCACACTTAAGGGGGTTATCAAACACATATCTAAATCTATCACCTTGTTGAACCACTTTTGGGTTTGGAAGAATACCAACTATTTGACTCAAGTCCACACAAGAAATGTCACTATCCACCAACAAAAATATTTTTTATCTCTGTCATTGGACTTAAGTGCCATCACTTAAACTTCCTGTTGGCCAGTGCAATCAATTTGTTTTGGAGGTAAAGTATAATGCATGCATATACATATTGTGAAAGTGTTACGGGAACTTCCTAGCAACTTCACTAAAGGAAATGCTACTTATTTTAAGAAGTTAGGGTTTTGTTTAGAATAAACCACTTCTATTGCATCCTCTTGACTCTTCTGATTAAATGGCGTTTTGCTCATAAATTTGAGAATCTTCAGATTTTGTATTGTTATATAATTTAGGAACCATTTTATATTTGTCCTTTTACTTACGGATGGATTAGGCCTACATTTGGCTTCTATTTTTTCTATTTCCCGTTTTTCAGGAGTGTCTGTACAAATGCAACTTTTCCCTGCTTAGCTAGTGATTCAAAATTAATTTTTTGTTCTGTAAAGATTTAAATAGTCTTGAGCTATATTTAATAAAGAGAGCTGATATAGTAAATCTCATATGAAAGCTATTGGAAGAATTAAGCTGTAGGACTTAGCCTTTTCTATAGATTTATCCTTTACAATTTCAAAAATAATCATTATTTTAATAAGCCTACCTTATTTTAAAGCTATTAATAGAGTAGGCCTATAGAGAATGTCCGTATAATATAACATAGGCTTACTATGTAGGCCCTACAATAACGTAAGAATGTAATTGAGGGATGGAACAAAACCGTCCCTTTCCTTCCTATGTAGACTATTTTTAGCTTTTAAATATTTTGACAATAACTTACTGTATTTAGTTACTTGGTTTTGATATACCGGTAAGTGTTTTATAAACAATCTGTAGTCCTTACCTTGAAAATCCAGGCCTTTTATTCTCAAAATACTAATTTAATAATACACTTTAAACTTTTATTGTGAATGCACAAACCAAAAGGTCACTAGATAGGCTATGCCAACAACAACAACCTTTGGAGGGAATATAAAATCAGTGGTGCAAACAGTTATATTTTAAATTTCACTGTCCCATTCCTCCCCAGTCTCCCCTAAGCATGGTAACTAAGGTGGTATATTCCATTCACCATAGGAATTGACTTCTGAAAGGCCTTTTTCCCTAACATAAATCTACTATATAGTAGGATATTGGTAGGAAAAAAGACCTTTCAGAGAGTAATTCCTATCGTGAATGGAATATAGGTAGGGTATGGAGGAAGATGGTAGTAGTGTATATTAATATCAGATAGTTTTTGCATTCATGTGAAAATAGATTGTAAAACTGTTTAGAAAAAATCCATCAGTACCTCTTGTCAGGATTTCGCTACCAGAAAAACGGACCATACGAGCCTGACATTTCGTCCACATACCCACTGATATGAGTAGTTAATGTATGTACTTAGTATATATTATAAATAATAATATGAATATGTATTAGATTACTTTTATTATTCAAGTAGTTTCTGCCATGTTACCAGCACAAGCGGGCACATTAACAAAGGTGTCCTTCTCGTTTATTCTAGTGTTCTGGTGACAAGGTTGGGACTTGAATTCTGGTTGGGTGTATTTAATTGCTTTTACTTTTGTTTATATGGTCTCTCACCTTTTTCTTCATGCTAATACGGGTAAGCTAAACTTCCTTTAAATTATACGTTCCTTCCTAAGCCACTCATTCTTAGTTTAATTAATCTATATTTTCATTGTCCAAACTGATACTAACACACGGAGGGAGATAAATAGCAAACAAGAGCGGGGTTTGGTTTGAAAAAATGGTGGGAAACATTTTGTAATGATAAAGTGATAGCTAGTTAGGTTTAAGACGTCTGCCTCAAAATAGATGTAAAAAAAAGTGTAAGGCGCATAGGTCTACCCATTAACTTAGGTTTCTCTAAATAAATATGCCAAGTTTCAGCTTTTTAGATCTCTCAGTTTTGGAGCTCAGACATACACATAAACACATATATCCTATTTTATTCATAAAATGCGAGCTTTTTTCCCAAATACGATAACTACCATAAGAAAAATAAATTTCAGAATGGGGAAGATATAGGCCTAAACTTAAATGACTTACATCCCTCTAAATCATTATTGTCTTGATCAAAGATTAACAATTAATAATTTACATTTAAGAAAAATTCTTTAAGCCCATTGGTCAACTTGATGAATTTAATATTTTGAAATTTATTCCATCATTACTATCCACTACTAGATGTAAAAGGATTTGAACAAATCAGTGAAAATTTTAGTTTAAAAATCGCGAAATATTAAATAGGTTATTGAAACTAACCTGATAACCAATTCCATTTGTAACTTCCACAAAAGTGTCAGGCCGTTTTGATTTTTCTGTTTGTTGTAATGAACTAAAGCTAAGCTTACAAGTTTGACTTTCTTGCTTTACTTTTTGTACAGCTTTGGAGTCAAAAAGCAATTTTCGTCCCCTCCAATCACATTCCCTGAACAGAAGGACTCTCACTTGTTCTTTGGAGAAAGTGAATGGACTCAAACTATAATAAACACAAACAACACAAAGTGTTCAAATAATTACTAAATACAACTAACAATATTTGAAACTGTACCTAAGCAATATGACTCGTATTGTGGACGTTATGATCACAATACCCAGACTTAGCTAACCTTTGATTTTCAGTTTTGCCTAAACCTTGAGTCCGATTTCTTTTCCTGGTCGAAAATAGCTTATTTAATAAAGCCATAACGTTAATAGGTAATTTAAGGAAGATTAGAACACATTTTCTAAAATCAGTTTAAGTATAGATTCTTTAATAGTGAGATTTATCCGAAAACTATTATTTAGGTGACACCAACTCAAACTGTAAATAAAGTCACATGCTCAACTTCAACAATGAACAAACGAGTGTTATGATTATATTATAGTCACATGCTACAATCACTGTGATGGTTTGCTCCTTTAATGGGGTGCGCTCTCTATAGGATATAGCTGAACCAGCGTTTAGCTTCTATATCCCACCGCAAAGCGCTGCTATCAACTATTTATTCTATTTTACTTTGCTTATAAAATTTAAAATAAAAGAAAGCCCGTTTAATTCATAAAGGGAATAAGTTTAGAAGATTCACTTTTTGTTTGGATTCCTACCAATAGTATATTATGTATATTTTGTGGTCGCTGACTGTGTACGGTATTTCTTGAAGATTAATTGACATATTTTTAAAAGAGTGTTTATCATTAGTAATAATAAATATAGGGCCTAGTGTTGAAACTTTTTAAAGGTTTTTTTAATCTAAATTTCTATGAACTGAAATATTATTTTTCGTGCCTGGTTTTAAATACATTTTTGACTAAATTAAAGAGTTTTTTTCTGTAGTTTGGTGTGTTAAATTTAGGTTAACTTGTAAAAAATAGTAATAACATTTAAAACACTGGAAGAAATGGCTGATTAAAAAAGAACAAGCTAATAGTGGACACTATTTACGTAAAGTTTTCCAGTGAATATAGTATAATTATTTTGAAAGTCGTGTTAATAGGCCTACGTTAATAAAATGTAAAACTTGTAGTGTATACTTAACATCAGGGCCAGTCTAAGGAGTGTGCTACGTGTGCAACCGCACATACAAACAATTCAGAAGGTGCCAAAATAGCCCAAAAATTATTTTTTTGTTTTTATCCAAGAAATTATAAGTATAATTAAAGAAAGTAATTTGTAATTAGAATGCTTATTTCTAAAATTAATATTTACATCCATCCTGAACAGAGTAATTTTTTATTTCAAATTGGTGCATTTGAATACTTTAACAAAGTAAATATATTTTGAAGGTTGTTTGGTGCGACATACCCGTATCAACTACACTGATGATGGGACTATACTAGTTGCCGGGTCGAGACTCTACGATCTATGAGCTAGGCTCAGGCCGAAACTTTGGTGGGCGGCAGGGGTTTAATGTTAATTTTGATTTTCTTTCAGTAACCTAACATCCGTGCGAGTGATTTATTGATAATCACTTACTCGTTTTATTTATGGTTCGGCGTGTTGCAATTCGCTACTTATTATTTTTAGTTTATATGGTGTTCTGTGAAATTTGTTTAAGTTTTGTTTTCAATTATTATTTTGATGCAAACCTTTTTAGTAGGTGCTGTACTCTGTGAAGTTTATTGTGTCGTAAACTGTATTGCTGTCATTATTAAGTTTTTCCTTTTTGTGGTTTCTGTTGTTTTTTTTAAATAATATTACATCTATTTTTTTAAAACTGTTTCCAAAATGTTTTCCAAACTTTCTGTAGCCGAAAATAGAAAATGGAAAGCAAAAACTTTACAAGAAACTAAGTCCCGTGCTAAACTGATTTGTAATTATTTAATGAAGGCAAGCACTAGCAAAGAATTTATTCAGGAACTTGATAAAATCTTAACAAAAAAAAAGTTTTTACTTACTTTAACTTAAATTGTTACAGTTCAAAATTAATATATTCATTTAAAAATGAAATCCATTCTTCTTGTTTTAATTTGCGCAAAAAGTTCAATAATTTTCTCCCTGATCTCTAGGTGAAAATTGAGGAAATTTTTCTCCATTGAAAGAACTGCAAGTGCATTTATTATTTCCGAATTCATAGTGCTTCTTTAAAAAGTTTTTATTCTTTTCAATGTTGGAAAGCAGCGCTCTGCCTCTGATGTAGTCATGGGAATTGTCAAGAGGATTTTTATCAGTTTCGTAATTTCACTAAAAACATCATCTAGATTCATTTTCCAAGATAAATTTCAGCAGCCCAATTAATTTGCAATATTCATGAATATGAGTCCTACAATAGAATACTTTTATATCGGTTTCAAGCTTTTCTTTGTCAATCATGGGATAAGCTTCAGTGGTCAGTACTGTCTCTTTAGTGGAATGTTCATTCTTAAATCTAGTGAAGCAATTCTTGTTGAACATTTAGCAGCTACTAAATATTTAGTGGAAGAATATCTGTCCATTATATCAACACATATATAGTCACACACTTACTTAGTTACAGTCACAGAACTTATTTCTTGGGGATGCAAGGCCATGGTTAAAGTTTTCTGTTAAATAAAAGAACCGAAAAAAAAAGAATCAAATAGAATAGCTGGAAGCAGAATAATAATATAATTATACACTCTTCTACACTTTATCACATTCAAGAATATGGTACACGGTTTTTAAGCACAACACACGCTGAGTGAAAAAAAAACTTCCTTCTACCATCACGCCAGAGCCGGCACTGCGAGAGCAACAGTGCTATCTCTACCTGGCAGTCCCGCCTTCCTCCCCACCCCCTCCTATGTGCGCATGCACACAACAATCAAACATCACGTCGCTGGCACTGTGAAACGCACAGTTCCATACAAAGATTAAAGCACTCATTGTATTAAATGTTATCGATAATATCAAGTGAAAATAGGGGGTGCTGCGGTTCCGCAGTGCCTATACATGATCCACCACTGTTGCCGATGATTCTAATACCACGAAATTTACTGATCACAGTGGAAAGAGCTATGTGACTGATACCAGGACGGTTCCGTGCTATGATACAGGCATCAGGCGGCACCATAAGGGGGCGGTATAAGCAGCGAAATCAAAGAACCATTCAATAATTAAAAATCTTTTGACAACTCTTTTCTATATTGGTCTATGCTATTCTGATATTGATGTATACAATTTATGATATAACGCACGCCTTTGCCTAAGCGCTTTCGGTACCCTTTGATTTCGGTTTTTGGTCCAGGTGCATCGTTTGCGAGCACTTGCCGAAAGACTTTTGATCCGACAGCGTGAAGTTATTATTATTGTTTGTAATACACCGCGCGGCCGCTCCTAAAAGCTGAGGTGGCAATTATCACAAAAGACAATTGCACGTGTTACGTGTTGATAGTTCTGCTTTGAGCTTACAATTATTGATAATATTTGATTTTAATATTAGTTTGTCTCAAGAAGTGGCAAGTGGCTGTGCTGTGTTTAAATCAGTAAATCAGATAAATAATATATCTGTAACAGTATTCTACTTTTTCATTTATACTAATTCAGTTTTGGTGTTTAAGAAGTAGATCAGGTAAGAGAAATGTTGTTTTTTACATCAATTGTAGTTACTTATTATTGAAAATGATTATGTTATGACAATAGGGACTCGAATTAAAAAGTAGCATTTGCATGGACTGGGAATATTTCATGTGCGGAACTTGTGCCTGTGTGTGATAGATAGAGAGCTATTTAGGTAATATTGGCTGCCATTCTAGACTACACATCCCTAACTAACAAATTTGCTAATGTTAAAGGTAGAAGGGTAAAACTGTAGTAGATTGTGGTAGTTGATAGTTGATATCATTATTTTAAAGTAGTTTATATTTTCAAAATAAAAATAATATTCATACATTTGGTGCAGTTTAAAAAAAATCACAATCAAAGGTTATTTTAACGAAAAAACATTGGGGTGTGGCATTTCGGAGACTTGCATCATACTGAGAAAATCTACTGCTCGTCCCTGACTGATACAATCCAAGAAATGAATAATTCATGTGACAAATTGAAAGATCCGCCTAATTGGCCCAAAGTGCTAAGCGCAACTGAACGTGATTTTATTATTTCACAAGGTTGAATCTCCAGCTACCTTAGAGACGGTACAAAAATATAATTCTATAACGAATATTATTATTATTGGATTGGCTCCAACGGTGAGAAAATCAGAAGACGATGGCTAATGTATTCCCAGTCTAAGGGAAGTGTATACTGTTTTTGCTTCAAGGTATTAAACACGGCAATCACCAGCACTATATTATCTAATGAAAATTGAAACTGCGATTGAAGGCACATCGGAAAAACTCCTTCCCAACATGAGTCGTCCTCTAACCACTATAAGTGCTATGAAAAATTAGTTGAAGCAGAAATGAGGTTTAACACCGGCAAGGCAATTTATGACAAAAATCAAAGATTAATTGCTCAGGTGTAACATTTGGTGATGTTACATCATACCACCCCCATACTAATCTTCAAGTCATACTACCTACTCCGTTTGAAACTGCAATATTAATAAACTCCCTGCAATAGTAAGCTTCTCTATCGTAGTCCAATGTAGACTCCGTCTACAATACTAAGCTATATCAAACAAGAATAAACTCCCTACAATCAATACAATGTTCATGTACTTACCTTTTGTATCTTCTGGCTAGAACAACTTTCAAGACTGGACTATACTCGCCGCATCCTAAATTGAAGAGTGGGACGAACGAGCCTGGGTGTAACTGCATCTGATGTGCGAAGCATACGAGTCAAAATGATTCCAATGGGACACAAGAATTACGCTCACAACAGTACCGGAATTACGACTAACCTGCCAGCCTGCGGGAAAGACAGAACTGCCTCCAAGACAGTCCGTGATGTGTGTACGTCTCTGGTGCTCTGGTCAAAAAGATATTTTGTCAACACTGGCGGACGTGATGGAGGGAGGCTAGCCAATCCAAGCTTGATCGATGGTGTACGTGCTGATTTTCATCCATCAAAGTGGCCGATTCGACGTCACTGATGTATATGGACACCCACCCTCCCCCTTTTTCAACCCCAGGCAACTAGAAACACTATTTAAGCCCAGTGATTCTGAAGACAAATTGACTATTAAATTGGACGCCTTCAGGAGAAGTCATGTCCTATACTATTGTATTAGACACCGTCAGGATAAGTCCGGTCCTGGACTTGGACATTTAAAGGATGTTTTCGTATTCTCTATATATTTATTTCATAGATTTTATTTTAATAGACTTGAGCTATGGCTTGTTCAAATCTGAAATTAAAGTAACGCATTTATTGGAATAAACCTGAATAGGCCGCGTAAACTATTTGCTAAAATTAATATTGTTTGTAATACTAAATTTTGTAATGAGACGCCTAATTCTTTTTGCCGCCTGTCAGGCGCTAGTGTCCGTGAGGTCACTGAATATATCAGAGTGCCATATTTTTGAATTAATTTTTGTTAGAAGTATTTTATTTGAATTGTCTGAATTTAGCTGTTAATGTAAACTCATCTTTTGACGATGTTTTTTTTATTTTGAATTGTTTGTTAAAGTAACGTAAAATTTTAATGATGGATTGATTTTGACTTTGAATATTTTCCAAATGATTTAATTGAATTTAATTGTGGTTTATCTAGCCTTCTTTTGTATGTTATATAATTTTTATTAACAAGTAGGGATCTTGTTAACGTCCGTAGTTGTGTCAACATTTAATAATCCCGCAGGAGTTTGACCAATGGTCTGTAAGCCAAACTCTTTTGTTCCCCGAAATATCCGTACGATATTAAACTTAACTTCCCTTTTTTCTTTTGTGTCTGTATTCAATGTAGCGTAGCAGACAACTTTCGTACCAATTTCAAATATGCCCATTAGGCTCTTTTCTTTTTGTATTCATTAAATATCTGACTAGATATTTATGAAGTAATTTGGTCGGATAGTCAACACTTTAGGTTTTATCAAGATTCACTGTTGTGAAACTGGCATTGTGTTGTTGGAACGAGTTATTGTCTCTTGCACATTGACCTAGTTGACTTAAGAACATGTTTCATGTTTGGAAACATTTGCATGATAGTACTGCGCATTTGTGTAATATGATTTTCAACACAACCCTTGATGGATTTTTGAGGCCATGTAAATTCTTGTTTAAATTGTTATTTTTAAAAATAAAACTTTCATATTATTACCAAATTGTTGCTAATGTCGTTCTTCTTTATATATATATATATATATATATTTTAGCTTACCCCCACTTTCTTTTTAGTCTAGTGTGGCTGTACATAAGAGGTAGTAGAGTGGGTGGTAATACAGGGAAAAGAGCGATGGAAACATATCTTCACAAGAGATCTTACCAACTTGCCCAACCCAACATGGCTTCTCGAGGAACTCACAAAACCCTCTACAGCAAAAACAATGACAATTTTCTCGGGCTCGTAGAGTTTATTGCAAAATTCAATCCTGTTATGAAGGAACATATTTCCCGAATTCTGGGGAAAGACACTCTCAGTTGTGTAACATATTTGGGAAAGAACATTCAAAATGGTATACATAGGGTCTAGTTTTAAAATGGCAATGTATAGTATTTTTCAAAGTTTTTATTTCAGATGGGGCTGGGAGGGCGCAAAATATGAGTTTTGCACACACAAAACTTTTGCCTTAGACCGGCCTAGCTTAACATAACCCAATAGGCACTCGACAATAAGTTAGGTACCAACATAATTGTTCATGCTTTATTTTTACAATTATTTGGTAAAACTATAAAGTGTTTTTCTATGATAATTGTTTTTCCTTTTTTATTTTGAGGTGTAAAATTTTGAATTAACTCAAACAGTAGGCCATAACTTAATTTAATATAGTTGCCTACACAATTATAAAACTAATTAATATTTACATCATGGGACATACCATGAAATGTTGTATTATTGGCTGCAATGAAGCAACATCAACTAGATATTGCTTTCCTATTTATTAAGAAGACAAAATATGGATGAAACGGATAAACAATGAAAAGATAGTGAACTTTCACCCTAAAAATGTGAACCAGTCTCTTAGAATTTGTGAAAGGAACTTCATACCAGCTTGCTCGATGGGAGACTCAAAAATTATTAGGATATACCTTATGTCTACCAGATAAGTCAAATCACTTTCAATGAAAAATAGTTGTTAACTTGATAGTACAATTTGTGAAAACAAACCGTAATGAGTTTCCAGAACAAAATGCAGGTGTTAAACGGCTACTGGGTTAATAGGTTTAAAAATTTTCAGCAACCCTAAGCCTATTATTTCAGCTATGGTAGGGTCTTACACTTGTATCAAATCATATCTAGTAGGCCTAGGCCACAGAGAAGGAAAGAACAGAGCCACAGCCCCTAGGTTAAAAATGTTGCACTCATTTTCGAGGCTTTACTCCCTCAACGTTGGGATCGCTAAGTGCTACCCCCAGTGACAACAGCGCAATCAAGTGAGCATTTTTGAAACGACTCACTTTAAACTCGAATGTACTTGAAGGCAGATACAAAATATACGCTCCTTCAGTTTATGGTCACCTAGCAAGCTTCAGGTAGGACCCCTCCCCGTCTCTAACCCTCCACCCCCTTGTCATAAGTACCCTAATCCTGCCACACATACAAGTTTACTCTTACTGCACATTACAAAGAAAACTTGAAACACGATGGACTTTTTTTTTTAACTAAGAGACTGGCTGAAAACTGCAATTATTTATAAAGGAGCACTGAGAAGAATTGCAGACGTTTAGAAATACCATTTTATTTAAGAAGTGGTTAGATATTTTTAAATAATGTTTTC
>CABFOV010001458.1:0-53394 GCA_902141375.1 Timema poppense
ATTCCTTTAAAATCTATTTAAATTTGTCCTCCCCTAGAAATATTTTAAATTTGAATGCCCCTTGAAACCATTTAAAGTGATCTTGACCCTATGTTTTTTCAACAACTAGATGCATCTAGAAGATTTTAAAGTAGTTTTCTCCAGCAGTTTTTTAAAAAAATACTCTATATATTTAGATGCTATATGGAACTCACTTTGACATTCTTTTAAAAATTTTATACTTTTAGAAGCTATTTGTATTTGTTATTGCCTGATTTAAAAAAAACTTATTTCATCTATAATCCTTTTGCACCCATCCCAAAAAAAATTTCCAATTCGATACCTCGATACAAATTGAAAATCCTTAGAAGCTATTTGTAGTTTGATGCAAGTTTTTCAGCTTCAATTTCGAGAATATCAGGTGTGAAATACATCTAGTTTATTCAGGAAGAGGCAATAAATTCCCTTACACCCCACTCCCCGCTCTCGCCATTACTAATTTGTAGTAGTCCTTACGTACATTTTCGGGAATCATACTTTTTTAAAAGTTCTTTAGAGTAGTCCTTTTTGAGTATTTTTTTAAAATTTTGATTCTCTTAGAAGCTATTTTAAGTATTTCTCCTTCCATAAATTTTTTAAATGTTGATGCATTTAGTCAAGAAGCCAATTTAAAAAGTCCTCGCCCAGATTTTTCTTAAAATTTTAGATTTCCTAAAAGCTATTTGAAGGGGTCTTCCTCCTGAAATCTTTTTAAATTTGGTTGTTTCTAGATGTTATTTAGGTTGCCACTCACCTGAATTTTTCTCCAAAATGATATGCCTTTAAAATCTATTTGAAGTGGTCTTCGCTCAGCAATATATTGAAAATGCTTAGAAGCTTTTGTAATGGCCCTCTCCTGGATTTTTTTTTAAGTAGATGCTTTTAACAGATGTTTGAAGTGATCTTCTACTGGCCAATTTTTAAAATTAAAGACTTTCAAAAACTATTAGTAGTGCTTATCGCAAGAAAATTCTTAAAAATTACAACACTCTAAAACTTCTCTTCAGTGGTCCTTGCCTAGATTTATTTATTTAGATGGCCCTAGAAGCTATTTAGAATGCTCCTCAACTGATTTTATTTCTTACAGTTACACGATTCGAAGAAGTTATTTGGAGTGGTCTTCTCCATTTAACTTTTGAAAATTTAATACCGCTGTAAATCATTTGGAGTTTTATTTAAGGCAATCATTTAGCTTAATATTCAATACTGTCAGGGTGTTTTAAATGTATTTAGGAGAGAGTAAATTCTTTCTAGGGGGATAATTCGTCCCATGGGCAGTGCCCCCCTTACCCTTACCTTTCACCGCCACTGACCCTGAGTATTTTCATAAGAATATATTTACATTTATCTTTTATTTATGGAAGCTATTTAGAGTAGTCCACTCCCAGGTTTTTTTCTTAAATTCCATATCCTTATATTTTATTAGGAATTATCAAATCATAAGCCTGTAGAAGTTATTTATAGCTATTTTTAAATTGTAATAAGAAGTATATGCATCCTTCTCACTCTAAGTAATTATTTCTTACATTTGTGTGTGTGTGTGTGTGCCTGCCTCATTGAACACGATATTTGAAGTAACAAAAGGGGGGCCTACCTGGGCCCTTCTGTAGACAGGCCTATGGGAAAAAAATGGTGGTTTTAAAATGTCTTGGTAGTTGTAAAAGTGTGACTAAACTAACCAAGTAGTTTGTAGTTGAAAAAGCTACAGTGACGGAAAAAAAATCATTCTAAAATATAATTGTTTAGTTCATCAACATTGATTGAATCTCTGAATAGTCGTCGAACATTGAAAGAGTAATTGTTTGCCAAGCTTGATGGGGCACTTTTTTTGTGGCTAACTCAAGAAAGGAGGAAAGGAATCCCAATAAATTCCCCCCTGATCAGATTATCTGTAATTTAGGATTACCAGAGTTTTAATCTATTTGGTTGAAGTCATTCAAAGTGTATTTAGGTTTGGCCTATGATGTGTATGTTAGTTAGGTTAAGTTTAGATAAGTTCACTTACACAAACTAAATTAATTGAAAGAGTCTTTCCTACGAATAAAATATAAATAAATAAAAGCTAAACACCAAATTCCTTTGAAAATTATTAAAAACGGATGTATATTTTATTTTAATATCTAGTGAAGAGCCAAGCTTTTTGTTTAATTTCTTCCAAACAAATCTTATTGATAAAGTACTTTCTTATTAGTTTGTTCCTCAAACCCTAGTACAATTTTTATTCATAGTTCATACAGTATTAATATTGGACACAGATTAGTAAAAAGTACATAATATATTTGTATATATATATATGACCAACTATTTATACTAAAATTCAATATTATATGATCCCTAAGAACAATAAAACATTATATACGGTAGTTATGTTGACAATTTAAACCTAATAACACACATATGTAAATGCTATTGTAAATGTGCTGAATGAACGACCCTAAATTTAATTTTGTTAAAAAGTATATATAGATCTTCTTATTTATTGTGTAAAACAATTCCAATATACACACGTGTATTTATTCAATTTCAATATAGCTATTTTGAACTAAATATTTAAGGCCATTAGAAAAATGTAAAATTTTCAAAATTTGTCATAATTAAACGAGCTTTAAGTTAATTTATTTTAGAAAAAATCAACATACTACATTATTATCTATAGTATAAAATATACCAATTAAAATAATCAGTAAGATAATTTTGAAAAACAATTTAATTTTGAAAATTAATTTCTCAGTAATCTAAGCACTATCTTTAAATGCTTACTTTTTTTAAGAAAATCAATCAAATTGAATTACTTATCACGCAATAAACTATTTTGATTCTCATTTTAAACCAAATCATGTGCCATTTTTCATATGAAGTACATCTAATAATACAAAATACCTCATAAATAAATTAAGTAATAGAATACCTGGCTATGTGTTATAAAACTGTTAATTCCAATTTTAAATTCTTTAAGAAATATGGTTGACAAATATACCTTAAGTATTATATATTTAAGTAAATGAGGGCATCCCAATTTTGGTACCTACTTTGCACCATGCTCCAGTGATGGGGTCAAGATGTCAGCTGATCTTGGTCCATGTAGTGATGTCAGCAACCATGGTACAGATGGTAAGATTCTGTGTGTACCTATTGAAAATAAGAAACTGCCTTCTGGGTTCCTAAATTGGGCTTAGGCCGACTATAGTGGAGTTGTTTAAATAACTTATTTGCAGGAATCGTTCACTTTGTTACACAAACAAAAATTTGACATATTGATACAGATTTTTATGGAAAATAAAATGAGATATAGTGCCACTTTGTATCAGATTTATTTGGCCACCATCTTGGAAAAGTTCACCACAAATTTAGTTTTTTTGTAATTATCCTAATCCCAATAATTTAATCAAAATATTTGTCAATATAAAAGTTAAAGAGGACAAAAATTTCTATAAAAATGTTCCCTAAAGTTTTTTGATAACTTTGACAGTTTTCATACATCATCAAAATAAATTATTGATATGGTACACTACCAGTTGTATTTGCTATTTTATGCTCATTGTATTTGACTTATAAATCCTCTAGATTACTTAATCAGCTCAAAACTAAGAGAAGAATTACTATCCATGCTGTTGATGAAAATAATAGTTTTGGATATCACATTATATTGCTGCGCCTCATACATGAAAACGTACCGACGATAAAGAATACATTAAGATAATTTACAAAACAAAAGTACAGAAAAGGCTCGATCACTGTCAGCTTCATAGCACACTGTCCATTGGAGAAGCATAGTATACCGGTAATACATAAGGTCTGCATGAGCACATGAACATTTGGTGACACAAACAACACTGAATTTGCAGGATATAAGTAGTTCGTGAAATGCTGAGGATTCTTGGGGATAACTGGTTAAAAATGGTTGATGGGCTGAGGATATAGAATATGTGGGCTTGAAACCAAACAATGACCTCAGATAAAAACTCCCTGGGATGCTTCCCGCCTTAGATGTTGATCAAGGGTTTATTTTGTGTGAGGGATGTGTCCTAGTACTTTACGCTTATTAATGAGAAAATACTGTCTCGCTTCAGCAATGTCATAGTGATTGCTGGTTTTATCATAGAATAAGATTACAAATATTTAAGTGGTTACTTCATTGCTGGGTTAAAAGTCCCATAAAATTCATAGTCAGTTGCGAAAACCTGTTATACAATTTAATCTGATGACGGTGTAATATGATTAACCATCAAATCACTGTCATTTGAAACTACTTTCTCAATTGCTTCACCAATGTCCTCGTTACTTAATTACTAAAACGTTTATTAACGCACTTACAAAGGTACACTATCTAGCCCTACTTTTAGCTAGTTCTATCCAGTCCACCTCATTACACCCTCTCTCTTTCAGGCCCATTCTAATGTTATCCTCCCATCTGCGTGTAGGTCTTACCAATGGTATAGTCCCATTGGGTTTTCCAGTCATTACTCTCAACATAGTTCTAGATTCTCCCATTTGCAATGAATGTCTTGCCCACCGTAACCTACGAGACTTGATTATCCTTGCGATGTCTTGTGATAATTTGAGGTTATGTAGCTAATCTTTATTTTCCCTCCTTCACTCCCCTAAATCCCCAACTTTTTTTTGCTACAAATAATATCTCGTCCTTTTCAGTGAGCTATACATTTCTCCTTCAATCTTGTTGAGTTAACTTTGCTTTCTGAAGAAAAAAAAATTAATAACAAGTGAATCATAGGTCTAAATTTTAGAAAGGTCAGACAGCTTTAACATGGATGCTACATCTAGAGTCTATTGACAGCCAGTAATGAAATCCTTCAGTTCTGCAAATAGAAAGCTATGCGCCGTATTTTATTCACTCCGGCTTCCAAAATTCATCACTTCGAATCTTCCTTGCTTCGTTATACAGCTTTGAAAGGCATTTCATGTGATACTACCATATATCTCTAGAATTGAGCTTAGCTATTAGACTACTGAATTGTGTTACTATAGCTGCTTCTCTAACATCCAGCCCTAGTGTTCTACTTCTAGCCTCACAAAGAGCAGATGGATCCCCCACCTGATTACAGAATATTCCTGTTTTGCAATGTTTGAATAGGTGTTTGACCTGGTTCTTTTATTTGCTTTCAATCTGACCTGATTGAGAATCAATTACATAAGCTCTTTTTTCACATCGCTTGATAAGAATTTGTAGCATAGTACCATAATACATGTTTCTGTATGCTTTATTCCGCTTAGCCTGTCGTTTTAAAAACGTTTCTTCAACACCCTCTCCAACATAAAGACATGAAACGCTAAAAGGTAGCTGACCAAGTCTACTAAATTATTCTACATTTCTAGCTGCTGTGAAATATATATCCTATCACATTGTCTTTGGGTTTTATTTTCCCAGGACATGTATAAGGACGCTCATCATCTGCCTGGTAGTATATACATAAATTCACATTAGTCTCTCTTATAAACGTGTTACGGGGATTTTCATGAGATCCCTAAGTGAAATTTTTGTTGACCATTTTCATTGGATGTACGAAATCTTATTATAATCTCAAACAGAATATAAAATAGAAGTATTACGAGTCTGTACAGAAGAAACTGAAGGGAAACTCCACAAATTTAGAATGGTAATAATATTCCAAATCATTCACTGCAATATTGTGCGAAAACGGTTGGGATTACAAATAAAACTAGGCTATAAGAACATGTTTTGTAGATAATATCATCTTCTTTATTATTTATTATATAAAATACTTTGATATAAAGAGAGGTTAGCAAGATAGTTGCAAAAAACAATTTTCGGGTGACATTTTTTTAAGATGGTGTATTAATAAGTACTTTTTAAGTGTGGTACTATATCCTATTCTATTTACTACAAAAAACTTTAACAATATGCCAAGTTTCATGTTATTATCATTAAGTTAACAATTGTTTAGCGATGAACTCCACTAATGGTGCTATTGTGAGTTACTTGCATATGGTACACAGCTGAACTCATGCCTTGACCAGTCCGTTTGCGCGTATGTAACGTCACACACTCAGGCCCCTTTCACACGGTCCGGGTGTTCGCCCGTCCGGGTTTTCACCCGGCACCCGGACAAAAAGAAATACATGGACAGGCATGTGTTCTTTCACACCATCTGGAACCGGTCAAATCTCCGTCCGAGCGTAAAAATCGCCCGAATCTCCCTGCTATAAAGCCCAGAGTCTCGGACGGGCGTGTTCCCGGACTGAGCTCTAGTGGACCACAGTGTGCAATGCATGCCTTCACACGAACCGGGTATTTAGTCGTTCGAGTGGTCTCTTGGTGTGCTGTTGAGATTTGTTGAGGAATGTACAGTTTGCAGTAGTTACACAAGACAAGACAAAATAACCAGAAGAAGTAGACTTGGAAACTCTAATTAATTTAGAAGAGGAAAAAACCAAATATCGGACAAACTTATTGAAGAGTACAAAGATCGCAATAAAACAAGAGATGCGTGGAAGTGTGTTTGTAGCCAAGTGTAGCCATATTTTGAACTTTTAAATGACGGGAAGAGGAAAGAATTTGGTAACTTTAAAATTATTCCACTATTTGTGTTTTTTTTTGTTTTTTTTTGTATTTTTGTAGCGTATTATTATTTTATCAACTTACAGCCTATTACTATCCTGCGTAACTAAAATACCATTTCAATTATTTGCGTTCATTATTATTTTTGTTACATGATGATATATACAATAAACATAGTCTATGTATGAAAAATAAAAAGTTAACCAAAACTACTTAATTTTCCCATATTTTTATATTATAATTGTGATTAATTTATAATACAGAGAAAAGGTCTGAGCCTGAGAGACACTCGGAAAGATATTGTTTATCGTGTGAAGACATCCTCCGGGCGCTGGCTGTTAAGGAGAACACCCGGACCGTGTGAAAGGGGGCTCAGAGATGTCTGGCCTATCGTTATGGTTCCAGAAAACATTTCGTTTGCAGCTATTCAAACTTTTAACTTGAAATTGTTTCATTCTGTTCAGCAATTTTAATGTTTCAAAATTTATTTATATAAAACTCATATTCAATATTTAATTATAATTCAAACACATCAATTGTTTTCAACTCTTAACTGATACCAACATCCTCTTTATAAATATGTTTGTCAATTATTGCATAAATTGTTACTTTCTCATGTTAAATTAAAAAAACATAATAAGCGACACAATCAGTACCCGGACCACAATGAGCTAAAATTTATCAAAAAATAACCTATGTTAACGACCTAAAATATCTTTAACATTGATATTAATTTACAAAAAAAAATATTACCTAATTGTATTAACAAAAAATCATATTTAATGCACACGACTAGGCTAAATCAAACATTTACGTTAGAAATGAAGGGTTCGGGGGGNGTGAAAGTCAAATTTCAACTAAAATTGAGGTTGTGCTATCTGTTAGTTTACGGTTAGAAGAAGTTTCTGTATTTATTTAAATTAAAAAGTATTTGCTTGTGTTCTTATGGGGTTTGAGATATAAACGTTATAGTTCTGGAAAATGTAACGTGACTGTCTCCATTTTCTTACAAATGCCTGCTTCAAAAATAATAGCTATTTACTCCCAAACATTTTCAGCTTAGGTTAATCATAGTGTATTTTACAACCATTCAAGCCATGAGAACCAAATCTTATTTCCTATAGTTATATTATCTTCTCATTTTAAATATCGAGTTTAAAAAATACATGGTCGAGTATTTATTAATTTACAAATTATCGATAGTGTTTAAAAATATACTTATTCTATATAATTGCCTAAATATTGCTCAAAGATGTCTAAATATTACTAAAAAATTACGAAAACTAAGATAATATGACCTAAAAATCAGAAATGATAAAGATTAACCAAAGAATGACAAAAAAGTTTCACCACCAGGAAATCTAAAACAGATTGCTTGTACAGAGGAGAATGTACCAAAAAATATGATATTTCATCCAAATACGGCATCTGCTTATCATTATAAAATATTAATAGCTTTACTGCCTAATGCGAGCAAGTAATTGTAACGCGATAGGCTTTTAAACATATATTTACTTAAATTTTTCATATATTATACTAATAAAATTACTAAGGAAGCTTTAGAAGGATCTGGAGATTTGAAACTGGGAAGATACTTGATAAGTAATGTAAACTATTCTAAATATTTAATATTTAGCACCGCGTCTTACTACCCGTTCGGGTTATACGCTTTGAATACTAATTACTCTATTGGATTAGAAATTGGGAAGGTTAAATTAGATGAAGTGAACCCGCATTTGCGTGGAAGGAGAATGGAAAACCATTTAGGAAAAACCACCCTCAGTTCACCCGACCGAGATTCAAACCTCGATCTCCCCGTCCTCAGCAGTCGAGCATCAACACGACAAGCGCGTTAGCCAACTACGCCACCGAGGCGGGTAAAATATTCTTATTACTTGGTACTAGGCTTTTGGTGAAGGAAGAAGAGGAGTTTCAAACTCTAATGAATAATTTTTTTGTGATAAAAAGAAGATCTGGAATGAAATATTAAGAAATCGTCGTTAATAAGGATATTCAAAATTTCCACGGGAAATCAGAAGCTGGAGAATGAGGAGTATTTGAAATACTAGGAAGTTTAATTGTGACAGATGCACAGTGAATACATGAGGCAGAAACAAAATTAGTAATGGCTATAGCTTCTTTCAAAACTAATAGGATGCTACTAACTATTAAACTGGACTGTGAGATGAAGAAACTAGTAAAGAACTACATATAAAGGTGACCTGGCGGTCTAGGGGTATGGTGTCAGACTTCTGTGCTGGCAGCCGGGGTTCAATCCTCGGTCCCGGCACAGATTTATCTGATTACCAAACCCTTCCTTCACCTCTGACAAGACATCTTGTGAATGTGGGGAGTGCCAGGCCTCCACCGTGGTTCGGATTCCACGTTAAACTGTAGGTCCTCCATTTCATCTCACAATCACCCTACCATTACACATTAGCGTAAGTGCGTATAACCCGAACGGGTAGTAAGACGCGGTGCTAATAATAATAATAATAATAATAAACTACATATAAAGCTTTATATGGAGCCGAGACAAGAACCTTAATGAAAGGTAAGAATACATACTTACAAAGCTTTGCAATGTAGTTCTTGGGGAGGGTAGTGAGGCTAAAATGTACAGATCGGGTTACAAATGAAGACATTATTAGACGAGTCAGTAAAAATAAAACCAATCTACAAGTGATTCTACGGATAAATGTTGAATTGAATGGGTCACAGAATAAATTGACAATAAATTGCCTAATAAGGGATGTCATAGAGGTCAAAATGTAAGAGAGAAGGGGACCAGGAAGACGGTGAATGTAACTGATGAATGGCACCAGTCTTCAAGCGATGAAATAAGATACAGTACAAGGATCTAAAAAAAGGACATCCTAGAGGACTCAATATTTGAACAGCGCAATAAATAAGACCTGTCGTATTTTAATCTTGACCTTTGTTTTGATTAAATCATAAATAATTAAATAAATTTATTTTTATACTTGTGATTCATGTTCCTGAAACAAAAACCATCAAAAATGTGATTCTATAAATTAACCTAAGTTTATTATTAAAATAAAATTTGTGTAACCCAGTTTAGTGGCTGCATAGTCTAAGACGTCACTTCCGATGGACTGGATCGCAGATGACTGGTAGATCAGGGATTTATTCTTGTCAAGTGTACTGACGGTGGTTTTCCTTGATGGTCTTACACTTTCCCTCCACACAAATGCGGGAACACTTCCTATTAATGCTGCCTTTCACATTCCTGACACATAAGCGTAATTAGTACATAAGCATATAACCTGAATGGGTAGTATGACGCGGACCTAAAATAACCTTTTTTTTACTAATATTTCGTTTACTTGAATATTTTATCGATGGGAAAGCAGATAACTGATGTCGAGACTCGTGCGCTATTTTGAAAAGGACAGCTACAAGATCTTGCTAGTATCGCCTCCCTAACTAGTTTGTTAAATGATAAGGAGGTTGTTTGAGAGTTAAAAATGAACGAAAAGATGACTAAAATATGTGCTTACATGTTAAATAATGTTGTCAAATCTAGTATTATTATTATTAGCACCGCGTCTTACTACCCGTTCGGGTTATACACACTTACGCTAATGTGTAATGATAGGGTTATTGTGAGATGAAATGAAGGACCTACAGTTTAACGTGGAATCCGAACCACGGTGGAGGCCTGGCATTCCCCACATTCACAAGATGTCTTGTCAGAGGTGAAGGAAAGGTTTGGTAATCAGATAAATCTTTGCCGGGACCGAGGATTGAACCCCGGCCGCCAGCATGGAAGTCTTGACACCTTACCCCTAGACCGCCAGGTCACCACAAATCTAGCAGCATTTAAAAAACTTGCATATTTAAAATGGGATGGTTTCTAAAACCCGGGAAATTTTCCGGAGACAATTATTGATTTGGAACTACGTACACAAATCCGCAACTATCCCGGAAATGTCTGGACGAATGGTCTCCCTATTCGATACGTTTCTCAAATTTCGTCCAATCCACTATTGTTTCCAGCCTATGGTCTGGATCAGTTTTTTTTATTCACGTGATATTCTATCCACTACCGGCTTGCTAGGCCTGTCACAGTTTCGTATGCCTTATAAACTAACCTAAGACTAGGACAGACACAAAATACAGTCCCCATTCGTTAATTTAGCAATATGAAAGGGTCTAAGCACATTTCACAGATGATAAATTTTTCGTCCATAATGAGAATCAATTCCGGGACCCTTTGTTCAGTAGACAGGCACGCTACCGACTGAACTAAGGTGTCTGATAGGCTTTTCATTTTTTATGTAAGAGGTTAATTTTATGTTTGTGTTCAAAACTAGTTTTGGCTATATAATACATATTTCCATGTAGGGTCAACACATAGGCCAACCGGTAAGTAATATATTACCAAATTATAATAACCACCGAGCTCAATTATATTTTTTCAATAGATAAAATTACATACAATGTTTAGTCCCAGTGTATGAATCTTTATAACTCCATCCCATATTGGCTTATTACTATAGGTTTATGCAAGAATATCTTAGACAACGTCAACGTGCATTACAAATTTGATGACTTCATCCTTAGATTATTAAGTTTAAAACTTACTGGACTAGATTAAACATGCATTATACTATAATAAAATAAGGCATTAGGATTTGAGTTTATTTTTAAAATAACGGAACAACATAATAAAATAAAACAGCCGTTATTAAATAAATTATATTCTACAATATAACTAGTTTTTATGGCATAGGCCTTCATTGTGAATCACAAATAATCAATCGTATAGAGGCAAGTTTTATCATAGATGTTCACCAGAAAGACTAATTTCAAAAATTTTGCAATTCATACAGATGCATCAATGAAGATGATATACTTATATATATATATATGCATTTGTTTAATGTCCATAAATATATTTTAATAAATCGGCATACATTGATTAAGGACTGTATATTTGAGTTGGTAAATAAATTATATTATTTTCTTCGTGAAACTAGGTAACATAGAAACATAATATGGTAGGTGTAATATAACATTTTATGTGTGCCTATTTCAATAAAATGCTGAAAACTAGTATGATAACAATACCTAGGAATAACTAAAATTAAAATAATGCAATCACTCCGTTTTGGAAGAAAATTCATTTTTTAGCATAATAAACTTACTACAACTTTGTTGAACAGTTGCGATTCTAACAATAAATTTGTAACCACTGAGACACATTTACGAAAAGAATAAATTACTACAATATTTTCAAAATCAAGTCTAAACTAAATTCAAATGTAAGAGATGAAATGTAGATCCTTAACGCTAAAGCATCTATATCTACGACTAGAATATCACTATAAGCAAAACACAGTGCATATGAATCTATTATAAAACAATCAAAAATAAAATGTCATAATAAAATGGGCAAAATTCGAATTTTTTTACAAATAGTTTTTATAATGCTAATAAATAAAGCTGAATATACATTGTTTCGTAAAATATATAATATAGATTCAAATTATTGACAAATAAACATTTATATTTTAATATCAATATAAATAATTTTGAGCATAGTCGTCTCTATAATCGACAGATACCATCGCTATATTTAATATATATGTTCATATACTTATATATATCTATAAAATGTGTATATATACATTATATATATTATATATATACTACAAAAATATATAGACTATATATATACCATAAAAATATATGTACATGTTTATAGATACATATATTCATTAATATATAGACTATCTATATATTTAAAATTTCTATTAAATATATTTTAATTTCATTTTAAGGTTTTGTCCTTGTTTAACATTAGCTAATAACAACTATAAATAAAATAATGTTTTCACTATAGAATTAAACATAACAATATTAATTTAATGTACCAATAGGTACAAATCAAATTTAATAAGATTCATCAATTCAATGGCAATCCTGGGCTATAGGTAAAGTGACCTGTGAAGATATATTTAATCGTTGGATAAATAAATTTTCACAAAACAAATTATTCATGGGTCATACATTAATAACGCATAATAATAATTGTATTCAAGACACTAGTGCAAAAGTAGTAATTTAAGTTTGAAATTTAAATAAAAACGTGTCCTGGACCAAAAATTTATAAGCGATTAAAACTTACTTTCAGCAGATGAGCAACATTATCACATTAATTTGTTTTCAAACTAATTTGAAACTAGTTTTAAAAACTGACAGTGTGCATTAGTACAATATAATACTGTTTATTATCTGACGTTGAAATAGAACATCTTAGTGTTTAAAATAAAAGGATATAACGAAGACAAAATATTTTCTTATTAAATCGAATTTTCGTTATTTTATTTAAATTGGATCAATTTGCTTGCATTTCATAGACATTTAACTATAGCTAACACTTTTTCCGTAATTAAGGGTGGAAAATTTTTATTATCTTATTAACTTACTTAATCGAGGGCAAAAAGAAATCGAAGATTTATTGCAGCACTCACAAAAGTACGCCATCTATCCCCATCTTGAGCTATTTCAATCCAGTCCACCTCATTACACCCATCTCTTTCCTGTCAATTCTAATGTTATCCTCTTATATGCATCTAGATCTTTCCAATGGTCTCTTGCTATTACGTTTACCAATCAATACCCCGAACAAGTTTCTAAATTCTTCCATTCCCACCGCATGTCCTTCCCACCATAAGCTGAGAGATTTTCACTATAATAACAATGTCTTGTGATGAGAATAGGTCATTAACTCGTCATATGTAACCTCTTCCAATCCCCAGTATCTTCAGCCTTTTTTTTATTATTTAATATAATATATAAATGGGGCAAAATATCAAATGGCACAAAATAAAAAATGGGTATGATTGCAACATTTTTTGATGATTTGACCTAAGGTCAATCACCCCAGGAAAAGGTGATGGGGGATGACGTCACCGTGGAAAACCAATGGCGTGGAGGTGGGAGGGGATGACTTTACCAGGGGGATGATAATATGGGAGATAGCTGATCAATTACCTTGAAATTTAAGGTATTTTTGGTAACGTTAGCACTTGAGACAGGTAGGACTTAAGTTATTTTTACCGGGAGGTGTACCCCACTAGCTACTATTATTAATTACTATTATTAGGCCTATTATTGTTTCATAAATATAAATAATACATATTGAAAATGACACACTAGCTATTAGATTGTCTTTTAATGGCCTTAAAATGAATTGCTAAAATTATTGACATTTATAACTAGTTCTAGAGCGTATTGATCATATTACTTACATATTTTAAAAAAAACACGATATAGTAAGATGTTGAAAGTTGTTCCTGAAGTCAAAACATCGGTGTCAGAGGTAATCAAATTTAAATATAAATTATGGTTTGGATCAGGCCTCCACTGCAAAACATTTCAAATGCGTGAGCTACATAGAGATAAATATGGAATATATGCTGATTAACAAATGAACACAATTTCGAAAATAATTTATTTTGATAGCTACACCAGATGACTATATTTATAAAGTATATTAACAGATTTTCATCTTACTTGGCTCACACACAGTTTTTTCTCTGACCGGTATTGATCGATAACTTTAAAATCATTCGGGAAATAATCACCGCTATGAGTTTCAAAAATTTCACAAGTTAACGAGCTAATATAAATAAACCAATATCATTTGTAATGGGAAAGAGGATCTAAATTGGGTACTTGAAGATGGGTACTTGAAGGGGGGGGGGGACCTTTTCAATCACGTTTGGCTCTGCGCATAATTTTTGTCTGCTTACAGTTATTATTCAGTTTAGTGGAAATGCGATGAATATGTTTGGCTGTGAAAAATTTTCTGATTAAAAAAAAAATATTTAACTAATACGAAGTGATAACTGACTAACTGTACTAAAACATGTTTTATCTGGATTGTATATCATAAATTCAATATAAAATGAAATATCAAAACATTTTATAGCTAATTTTAGTATACTGATATAAAACAAATTTTAATTCAAGCAAAAACCAAGATGTAAAGAGAAATAATTTGATTGATCAGATTTTTTTAATTAGAGATTTGCTTATAAATATGCTACACTTATTTTCCTTTCTCATACATAACTAAAAAACAATATATTAGGGATTCATTCAACTCATGTGTTTATATTAAGAAATATTAAACCATGAAACTAAAGGATGAGTACTAATTAAGCTTGCAATGTAGCCATGGCCCTTCCTAGTCACGGCTCATATATTGATTGGTACCGGGAAATTCTGTTATTTAATCATCAGGTGTATTTATAATACATGTTTAAATAGATGAAGAGTTGCCATTGTTAAGCTTTGCTTTAAAATAGCGCGTTGTTATTCTAATTTCACACTAACTACAGTAGCCCCATGGATTCTTTGGTGCTGTCAGAAGTGACAGCTGCTAAACACATGTTTTTGCAGATCATATGGTTTGGCGTAGGGATACATAATTTGGTCTGGTAAAATTTCAAAGCTGTCAGTCAGCACCAAAGAAGCCATGGGGCTACTGTAGTTGAATGGAGGTATGGGATATTCATCAGCTTGGTGTAAGCGGGAGCGAGGTTTTAATATTGGCAGGGTGCAATAATTTTAGCCATTGATTGTTTTCTATGTGAATCTTCGTGCAAAATTACTGCCGCGTATGTTAGCTTATATTATACAGTGTAGACTGAAGATATCTCAAATGGTCAGATATATGCGTAGCGCTAAGAAATTGTTCTAGTTTATTTAGATCGTTGCTTTTTATTGACACGATGTTTATATTAATAAAGTTATAAACATTAATGTGGTTTCTAAAATGTAAGGATTTACTTCACAAGTCTTAATATTTTTAACTTGGTAAAGTTTCAGAAGAAAAGTAAAAAAATATGTAATCTAATTATTTGGTGGATTTGTACCCTACAAGATGAACGCCATAGAAAAGTCATGAAAAATGAGTTAATGTATTATTATTTTAAAAAATGATCTTACAACTAAAAGGGGAGATGAACCTGATTTACTCTCTATAGTCATATAACCTAAGAAAAGAGTAAAAATGGGAAATAAACCTAGTTATATAAATAATTATTTGTTAGAATTGTAGCAGAAATCAAATACAATTTATGATAATTCTGACTTGAGTTAGATCCTAAGTGATTTTTACAAACCAAGGATAAAGCTTTACCAAGTGAATTAATCATGTTTTTGAACCTGGCTGGCATACCTAGGGATAGCGCCTATCACAGTTATAACCACGTAAACACAACACAGTAATCCATGAATCTTGATTAAGAAAGAATGGCAGTGTTATCACAAGTAGGCTTAAAACGTTTGTTGACATGAACACAAACATGCGCGGCTAGTTTATTTTTGTTTTTATTGTTGAGAATTGGCACGTTTTAAAAACGAGAAGGCTATATTCTCTATCGAGGACACATTTTTAATATGTATTTCAACATCTTATTAGGGGCTGTATGAATTAACTTGTGAACAAACTTATTTTTAAATGACTATTAAGGTGGATAGAGTATTTGTTAAACAGATGGATGACCCCTATCACAAAACAAAACGATTTTAAAATTCACCTAAAAATGCAAGAATATCACTGCCAAATGTCTTTCAAAGAGTATTAAACTTTTAAAAATAGTAATAACTATTATTAATTTGAACATTGTTCCAACAACTGGATGGTCTTAATTGATCCTTACTAAAAAATTTAATATTGAATAATTCTACCTAATAATACTCTCATCAATCCATATTGAGGTCCCTTAATTCCATGTATCCCCCTAATAGTTTGGGATACAGCTTTCTTCTTTCAGAGCGGGGTGACACTAATCTATTCTTGTTCTTGTATACGAGCATCCTGTAAAAAAAAGAAAAAGAAACACATAAATAAAGATTAAATTATGGTACTTAATATTTATTATAAACTATTAGACTCAGTGTGTAAACATTACAAATTATAGATAATCAATGTCAATTTAGTGGTATTAAATATCACTAATAGTCAATTAAACTGATTTTAAATGTTCACAGTCTCCTATTTTCCTTTACTCAGTATGCCCCTAACAGTAATTAAAAACTCATTTATAAAACTACACATATTTAATACAAACAAAATCTCAAAGGTTTTTGTAAAGTGCTATTTATCATTGTTCCTTACTTAGGAGGCTACCCAGTGTTTTACAACCTTCTACATGGTCTGTAACCGAATTCTGTCTTTGGGACCGTCACGCGACCCCTTGAAAACCTACTCGAGTTCATATTCGTGTTTTTAAATTATAATTTTTAGGGAATCTTACTATCTGTCCAGGCTATCCACATTTAGTTGCATATGTGGTGTAAAATTTGTAAAAGATGTACCAATATTTGTTTTGAGGGAGAAGGGGAAAATTGTGTAGGGAGAATCGCCCCCAATACCCTCAGTAGGAATTTCGATCCTGACCTCATTTCCGACAAACTAAACAAGCACGAAGTTAATTCCCCGTGGTTGATTTAATTATTATAAGCAGCTTAGATAATTATTATACGAATGCGACTAAGATGTCTCAAAAGTGACTCAATTACCCAAATGAACCAGTTTAGTTGGCCGCATGGTCTAACGCGCTACTATTGAATTAGACTAGACCACCGATGACTAGGAGATTGAGGTTCAGATCTAGGTCGGATGTTATGAGGGTGGTTTTTCCCAAATGGTTTTCCACTCTTCCTCCGTGAAAGTGCGGGTATACATCCTCTAAATTTAAACTTTCTAATACCTAAAACCATTTGCGTAATTAATACACAGACGCTCAATTTAAAAGGGTTGTAAGATGCGGGGCTAAAAAACAACAACTCAGTGGGTATTTTGGAAGTCATGGTAGCAATGTCACTGTCTTTAGCACTAGACTGCTACAGAAAACTAACTCAGCACGCTGTCACAATTGAATTAACAAAACGAAACTAAACAGTAACTTAAGTGACCCCGATTGGAGTTGTAGCCCCCAGTTTGGAAATTAACACCCTTCGATTAAACTAAAATATTATATAGTCATCAAATGCACACTATATAAAAAAATATTAATAGTAATTATTGTTAAATTCGCAAAACAAATCAAGTTTGCACAACAGTCTTAACACCGCAACTTAATTACATAAGTCATCAACCAATTAAAATCAAATTTAAAACAAAGAACATTAGGACACAATATTTCTGCATCCTTGATCTCAATAATATAGAATTCAGGCACTTTTTATTAGTTATTTTAACAATAAGTTTATTAACCACTTAATCTTAGCGATAAGGATGGAGGAAATAGACCGACATTAGCTTGTAAAAAGAATGAGAAAACCACAGTGATTAAGGACATGTATTAGGCCATCGTTATTGCCACCGCAATTCGATCCTCCATCTCTCTTCATAAAGTCTGCTGCGAGGTCGATTTCTTATACCGTAGGACCACCAGTGTGGGTGAGTGCTATAAGTTGATAATATTACTATCACAGGGGCGGCTAGCACCGGACGAACCTGGCGGCCATCCGGAGTGCCAAAGAGAGCACACACCTAACCTAACGTACCTAGCAACTCCAAACCTGGGCGTAGTAGTGGAATTACTGAGAATAGAAAGCTTTCACCTTTTGATATAGTATGACATTTGACATATGGTAAAGTTTTTTGTGGTCAATAAAATAGAATAATGCCACACTTTAAAAGTTATTTTATATTTGCCATCTTGAGTAAAAGGAACTCTAGAACTGTTTTTGCAACTATGTCCTAAACCGTTCACTATGTCAAAGTATTTGTCAAAATAAAAATTAAAAATAGAACATTGTTTTCAAAATATTTTCTTATAGTTTTCTTTGTTAACCCCAACACTGTTTGTACAATCTCGTAGTGAAACGTTTGGAGTTTGATTACCATTTGTGGAGTTTCCCCTACAGATTATTTTCCTATCACGCCCAGATTAGTTTTGATTTGGAATGATTCGGTTTGGGGATTAGTTTAATATTTTACTAGAGTCCATTCGCTTTAGGAGTGCTGGTAGCTGGTGGCTAGATCTAAAAACGGTTAAAATAAAAACATAATTAAAAACAAATGTTTAGCTATGAAAGTTTTGACTGCCAAAAGTGAAAACAAATAAATATATGAACTCGCATTTAATTTAGTCTGGCAATTGATACATCAAATTAGATCTGGTAACTTTTGCTAGCTGTCAGTTACCACCGCTCTGATGGCGACTGGATTATATTATCCACCTGTGTATAGGGGGCGCCAAAAAGCAATCCCGCCCGGGTGAAAAACTTACCTTGGGCTGCCCCTGTGCTATCATAAGAGCTGACAAAATATATACCAGCTTTATAAAATAGAGTTGAAATATTTTATTTTGATTTTTAAATATTTATTCCCTATTTTTCAATCTAAAAATACTTAAATCTAGTTTTAGCATGAAGATGATTTTATATTCTAGCACTACAAGTAGATAATTATTTTGGACCGCCTTGGGTGATGGGCTTAGAATAATTCCTTGGTATCCCCGGATTGGCCAAGGCCAAGGTTTAGATAAAATGCTGAGGGCCTAAATAGTAAAGAGGTATTCTGTCACTAACGTGGATGTTAAGGAACTGAGTAGAATCCATATGGACGGATAGTGCACGGTTGTCTTATAATTGTGTTTTTCGTGAGAATTGTATTGAAAATCTCTAATTTCGATTATTGTAGGCCTACATAAAACTAAGGTGGAAAGGGATAAGGCCACCCAAACCTGTTTTTATGTATTGAGCTAAAGAAGGCCAAAATTATTAAACGCGAAATAAGTATGGCTGCATAAACTCATGCTCAAAAAATAAAATTGCATGATGGCATTAATTTAATTCAGACCTGTATGGACTTAAAGTCAAAAACATTCTGGTCAGCATTGAGATACAAATCAAACCTATAACTAAAATTAAGGTTAAGTTGGTAACTTCCATATATCTTGATGTTGCTTTTACCTCGAATGCATAGGCATTTAGGAGTTTCGTGAAACACTTCCCCCCCTCACCCCCCTATATGACACCGGAGTTCATTTCATGACGACGAAACAACACAACAAAATGGACACGTAAAGAACACTGACGCCTATATTTAAATGTTTGACACCTTTCCTTCCGAAGGAAATCTGAGAAGATTTCCACGTACAAATGGTCCAACAGTATGTACACTCCGTCTACCCTAAAATATATCAGTCCTACCTTGACCGATTAGTTATGGCTTTATCTTGTAAGCTGCATCATAGTTTAATCCATCAAAGTGATCTTCTTATCTTTCAGGGTAAATGAAGGTTAACTAGTCCTCAGTACCGTCTTAATTGCTAGTATTATGGTCATAAAAGGCTGTGACGTCATTGAAAGTCTACTTGTGCAGAATGTTTACTGGAGGCTTACAATATACCATTTGAGTCTCCCAAAATCTGTGCAAATTACAGAAATTCTAATTCAAATAGGACTAAGTAGAAGGTGGGGGGAGAGGGGTAAAGTCACATAAATTAAATCTGGAATAATTAATTACTTATTTATAGGCCATAAAAGAGAATTCGTCCCTTGAAGCACCCGTATTTCACATATCCTAAAGTAAAATAATCAGTTAAAATACAAATTGTCCAAACTGCCACTATATAGTAAATTTCGCAAAACTCACAACTCGCCAAATTCCACCCCTCCAGGCTCAATAAAACCAAGGTGGCTATCCAATTATCCTCATCACATAGAGGGTCACCACCTCCCATCACCTTGAGGTGACCTTGAAGTTCGTCTAAACCCTTTCAATGCCTAGCTCAAAGATTTTCCTTTGTACCACTTCTGATCTTTCTCAGGTAATGCCTTCTAGTCCTTTTATAGAAATCATCCCTAGATTTAATCAAGGATCCATTCCAAGTCCTCCTGGAGCCCTTCTTGAGGAACCACCCTAAGTACTTTTCAGGAAACCACCCTGAGTACTCCTCAGGAAACACCAAACCTTTTACTGGTGTCAGATTTTTCGGTCCTGCTCCCGGTTCTTTAAGGGCAATGTTGATGGTCGGACAAATTGATGGTGCAACACGCAGTATTACTTTGTTCCCCACTAGTGCATCAAATAAGATAGACCATATTTCCTGTGATTATTAAGATGGTGTCAAAGTATCTTAAAATACTTCATGAAAGGATTCTGTTTCCTAATGTTTCTTGGAAACGAGAAGCCCTTTTCTAAATAGAAAGCTATAGGAGAATTGACCAATAGGTTTCGTAAGTTATAAAACACAAAAAATTTAGGAAGTGGTATAATATATAAGATATATGACCCAATTAAAGTAAATATGTAGATTGTCCGAATGTGTAGCAAGACTGTGTATATATGTGTGTGTGTGTCTGTGTATGTGAGTGTCCAGAAAAGAAGCCCTTTTGTGGAAAAGCTGGAAATCTAATTATTTTTTTTTAGGAAGGTAGAAATATCGCCCCTTCTAACCAGAAAAATTCTAAAATTGGGAAATTTCAAAATGGGTCTTCGGGAAAAAAAATTAGAAAATACTTTTTAGATGAGTTATAACATTAACATTTGGAAGAGGGGTGGAGGACCTACTAGAAATGTTCATAATAAAAGTATGAAGTTTTAAATTTTTAAATAGAACTCCAGGAAATAAGTGGAGGGTGTATAAATAGAAATCTAAAGTTTATGTGTGGTAGAAACTCTAAATTTGGCAGGCAGCTTTAAGGACAACTCCAGATAGCTAAATAAGTCTTAACATCTGAAATTTCTAAGCGGTAGTTGAACAAATGTCAGAAAGCGATTGAGGGGTTTAAAATTTCTGAAATTAGTTGAAACTAATTCCTCTTGGTGTGGTAGAAATGGGACACCGGTATATTAGAGAAAAGGAGGTGAGAGTAAGGAGAGTGGTATAAACATCAAATAAAAACCTTTTAGGTGTGGTAGAAAATTTAAATGTGACAATTGGGTAAAAATACTCTTTCATATAACAAAGTAAAAATTGAAATTTTTGATAGAAAATTGAAGAAATGGCTTGAGAGGGAGGGGGAGTCAACAATTTCAAGAATACTCCGTGTGGTAAAGAACCGAGATTTGGTAAGCGGGCTTAGGGACTGTTACAAATAAATGTGAATATTTTAAATTTCAAAACGAAACTCAGGAAGATAGGAGAGGGGGGAGTGGGAGGAATTTAATTAGAACAATCCTTTTAAGTAGGTAGAATATTAAATTTACCAGGAATATAGAGAGATCACTCTAAATAACTAAATCATTGTTAAAATATTTATCTATATAGAGGAAGGGGTGTAATAGGGGGGAGGGGGCTAGGTGTTGAAATTTCCATAACTAAAATAATATACTATTTTTCAGTGTAGTAAAGAAGGTATAATAGAATATTAAAACATATTATTAAAGGTAAAGGGGCAAAACCAAATTACCAGCTGAACATTAAACATTTTAAATGCGAATATGGAAAATAGTCAGGGCTGGAGATTTCCAAAACTAAAATTACTAACCACTTCTCGGTGTGGTAAAATATTGAAATTTTCTGAGACGGTAAAGAGACAAGCCCAAAAACCCAGAATGTTTAAATTTTGTAATTACAAAATAGTGTGGCTGGGCGGCGGGCAGTTAAAATGGGTCTAAGAAGAAATTTCGTAAACTTATTGAAAAAACCATATCAAATAGTCAAATACCATATCAGATAGTCAAATACCATATCAGATAGTCAAATACCATATCAGATAGTCAAATAACATATTAGATAACCAAATAAGTCCTAGAATTTCAAAATGGGAATGTGGTAAAAAAAAAAGGGGGGGGGGATTGAGGAAGGAGAAAAGTAGATAGAAATTTCTCACAAACTATTATAAAATATACACCTTTAAGTAGGAGAAATGGGTGAAAGGTGAAGTATCCTAAAAACTGCTTAAATAATAGAAAAAATAACTTTTTCGATATGGTAGATGGTTTTAATTTTGTTTAGGCAGACGAAATAACATAAAAATAAAAAAACACAAAAGTAAATATAATCTTAAAGGGATACATAGCGTTTGGATTGGCTAGCAAAATATTGAAGGTTAAGCTAGCGCTAATCAAGGAGCGAAGCAATAATTCTCTTTGGAAAACTATAATGTTCATTTATTCAATATGTTTATATATAAGTATATTATAACACTTACGATCCTTGGTAAATCGCTAAGCTCTTTCATGTTTTTGTAACAAATTCTATCACCTCGTTTCACTTATCTTATGATCGTGCTTAACCAAATATTGCATTTTCAATGGATTGCGGTCGTTTGTACATTCAGATTAGGGTCTAGTTTGTATTTTGTTACAATTATTTTATTTTTATTGCCATAATTGACTTGGAATTGCCATAGTTATTTCAGGATTGTGCAAGGAGTAACTCAAAAAGAGTTGATATCCAAATGTTATTCGGCTTACTCGTGCGAAAAACGGGTCAAGCTGCTATTTTCTTTATAAATTAGCATTAGCAGATATTATATTAATCATCAGCTTCTGTGCATATGATGATAGGTTTTTGATGGCACTCTAAACCAGAAATGTTCAGGTTCTTCGCCTTTTATTTTAAAATTTGATTTAAAATAAATTATTTAAACGAGTACATTATATAAAATAATTTCATCAGTGTCAAATAAAAAAATACCAAACAATATTTTTTAGAAAGGCGATGTTCTAATGTACAAATGGAAAAAGTCTCCAATAATTCCAGATTCCTCATACAAATGTAATTATTTAAAGTAATACTAGCTGTATAGTTTTAATCACATGTAATAATTTTGTTTTCTCTGTACGTGAAATAGTTCTGACTCCAGACCTCCACATGTAAACAAAATAATGCGATTTAATTTTAATTTATATAAATTTAAATATATAACTAGATTAAATATTATGCTTACATTAGCGTATACAAGATAATAAATATTTTAAAATGATAACCAACCTTTTGATGAGTAAACTGGATACTTAACCTCTGATCGTCAAATTTGATAACACAGTTTTATAAAAATTCGTTATCAAATTTGATGACCTGAGGTTATGTAGCCAGTTCAATCAACAACAGGTTAATTCTTACTTTATATATTCTTTATTATCTTCATTAAATAATTATCATCCTTTCTACGATAATATAGTTTTTTAAATATGCTTAGCGTATTTTCTTACGTATTTGTCACTAAAATACGTAGATGGGTTTATCTCACATAGAAAGTAAAGGTGTTTCATATATAGACAACCTTTATATTAACTTTCTTAAGTAAAAGTTTCCCCTCACATCCCTAGTTCCTCTACACGTCCCAAATCTCCCTTGGCCATTTCACAACCACTTGACAGCAGTATTATATTCCATTAACCGTAGGAATTGACTTCTGAAAGGCCTTTTTCCCTACCATAAATCTACTATATAGTAGGATATTGGTAGGAAAAAAGACCTTTCAGAGAGTAACTCCTACCGTGAATGGAATATAGGTAACTCGTTGAGACTATATTCTTCTCGATTTTGAGGAGACTTAGTCTTCTAGTCTACTTACCCTGACGCTACGCCACTAATATATATATATATATATATATATATATATATATATATATACATACACACACGCTTAAGACGGAATGATATAATTGCTAATTCCAAAATATCTCTTACACTTATTTAAAACTATATTTTATCAACAGTGTTTCAAAATTAGGTGGTCATGTCTAGCTAAACCTTGTTTTGAAGAAACTCAACCAGTTATCAAAACGTATTAGTAATAATTACTATTATTTTATCTTTGGTTAAAGCAATTTATTAAATTTTGCTCTTTGTATGCAGAAAATTTATCATGAACGTGTTATATTTCATAAATAGTGTAGGTTCTTATTTATGTAGTTCACAAAGAAAGACTTGGAAAAGTATTAGCAAAGTCAACACATAAAAGCGTTCTCTCAAAGCTATTTATGTGGAAAGATAATTCATCATGACAATAAAGACAAAGTTTCATAATGGAAAATATAATCGTCGTTTTTTTATATACACTCAAAGTACAAAAGTATTGTTTGTAATGAGATAAAATACTGCTCCATTGGAACTTTAATAATTCTACAATGAGTATTGGTAATAAAACTTTTTTTTTCTCATTTCCTTCCTAGAAAATATCTCATAAATTAAATTAAATATTCACTCTCATTATACGGTTCACTTTTATTGGATAGATTCAGTCACTAATAGCCAAGATATTGGCTCTAAAATATACTAGGTCCTAATGAAAATATATTCAAAGCTGTTTACGTTAATGATAAAATATGTATTTTTCTAGTTCAGTTTCTAAGCTAAAGATTATATCAACACATTAATTATATACACTTACTTAACCTACAAACGCTTCTAAATATCCAAACCTAGCCTCAGGAATGGTAAAATATGAGTTATGGGTTGAAAACGTGCGCAGTAAAATAGGATTACAAACTAACTTAATCAAGAATAGCAACACGTCAAAACACCCATTCTTATTTCTGGAAATTTAGCTAGAGGCCTGATGGTATCAAAAAGGTGGTCCTCAGTTACCGGTCCTTGGAGGCAATTTACTTCAAAGTTGGGTTTTTCAACGAGATAATGTTTCTTAGTAATTTTTTGAAGCTGTGGAAGCATGTCATACCTCCAATAATTACATAAATTGAGTAAAGAATTGGTACTGCCTTTGTCTAACCTATTTATCAGCTTTCTTGACTAGTTGAGAAAGGTGTTTGAACGACCTCTACTGGCGTGACTGTTAGGACATGCCACATGTAATGGTTGATATAAAGTCCTGCGTTTGGGCCAGCCACGTGTTTTACCACCAGATTGATTAAATTACGTGCAACTTCAATCAAAACAGACTGACTGGCGCCTTCTTGCTGGATGTGGAGAAAGCTTTTGATCATCTCTGGCATGAAGGAATCCTTTACAATTCATTTCCCTAGACTTTCCACTGCACCTTTTAAGTATTTAAATCTTACATCTCCCATTGATTCTTTTTTACATACATCCTTTGGGAACGCAACTTCCTAAATAAGACGCATCTGGGTTGAAGTGGTGAAAAATGTATCACTATTAAAGTTTGTGGTTCGCCTTTTACAGTGATGAATTAACGGCTAGGAAGCTGGGTTTTACTTGTGTTCTAAATTTTAAAAAGTGTGTCATGTGCTGATATAATCAGTTGGTTCATAAAGTGCACGATAAATTACTCTAATTAAAAAAAAAAAATGTTCGGGTTTGATATTTTTGAAGGCAGTGGGGAACGTGGGGGTCATTAAAGTACCAAAAAGAGGGCGTGAGGCCAAAATTGTTTTGAAACCACTTATACAAATGTTAACGTGGTAAGACCTAATCTAAATCTTGCTTCATGGCTGGTTTGTAGCAGAATTAAACTATATAGAAAGATTTTTGTAGGAAAAAAGTCCTCTCAGACGTTTATTTCTACCATGAACAGGGTATTATGTCAGAGGAGACTTTTAGATATTGATCCCAATTCACCCAACTAGGCAGTAAAGGCCATGATGTTCATGCACAATTGAACCCTAATGATGATGATGATGATAATAATCATATTAATAATAACTAAATAACCATTACTGAAGAACATAGCAGTGTGGTCAATGGGGCAGAGGTAGATCATAAAAATGTATTATTGTATACCAATTTTGACTGTCTCAATCTAGTTGGTTATGGCAAAGTGAGCGTTAGAATTAGAGTTTTTGTAAGCTCGAATGTAGTAAAAACATTATGAACAGAAAGAAAAAATAAATATATTATTAAAAAGTATGTATCGCTTTTGGTTAATATGTTTCATAATTTAGACGTCAAGGGTATAGCTAAATGAATTAATATTCTTAGCTTTGTCATGATAAAATATACAAACCTAATGTAATAAATTGAAAAAATAATTATCTAAGATGGCGGTAGCAAGACTAGTTTGTTATTGAGGAGTCTCAATCGCAACACATGGTGTAAAGGTAATATTTCTAATAGCTAATAGATCTTTTTTCTCATCTAGAATGTGAAATATAAATTTAAGCTTTATCGTTTTTAATTTTCATAGTTGGTTGTGGTCAGTAAACCAAAAATTATTTCCAAGTATAGTTTGCTTTTACATGTAAATTCGTATTGGATTGAATACTTGAGCTATTCCATGAATGATCAAGATCGATGTACTAATTACAACTTTATGTTTCAAATAGTTTGGAATAAATTTTTTTTCAACAGCAAAACTCATGAAAATTGTGTTTTTTATGTATTAAAAACACAATAAAGACTGATTATAAAGGTGCCTGGATTCACTAAGTGAAAATTTCAATATTAAACTAAGTCAGCGTTTAACTTGTTTTATTCTTGTGTGAGATGTCTTAATGTTAATACGGGCTACTCACAGAAGGCGAAATGAAAACTTGTAATTCGTGGAGAACTAAGTGAGCTTAGTCATTATACTAAAACTAGTAGAATTTAAAATTATTATGTACTGTATAGTCATTAAATGCATTTATGTAGACATGTCAAGAACTTAATCCTAGGTTTCTCATTTGAATATTATTAATTTTTAAATTGTATTTTCTGGAAATTGTATTCCAAAGCCGTTTGAAGATGAAACTTTAAAAAAAATAAAACTATCATTATTGTGAAATAAGAGTTTGGTTTTATGATCATTGGGAGTTAGGGGTTTGGATACTGGTCCAATGTGCTAAGGTAGTTCTTCCTAAATGATGTTCTACTTTCTCTGCAGGCAAATAAGTTATGTTTCCTACCTCGCGAGTGTAAATATGCACTTAGTCTAGGGCTCACACTGTTCTGCCACTGAAATGGCTCAACTGTGCTTATTGAAAGGGTTTCGATTTGCATTTAAGAAAACTCAAATTTTCACATTTTGACGTTTCCATGCAAACATTAAGTATTATATTGTGGTACATTTCAAATCGTGCACTTTGGAGGTCTCTAAAGAGATAATTTGGTCACAATTAACAAAGTAATTAGGACAACTGTCGGAAAGCCTAGAGGACAATTTAAATACGCCTGAGATGAGCCATATAGATCAAAAAGTAATGTATATTTTTCTTTTATTCTTAATTCTGAGGCATAGAATATATTACTAAGGAATTTGTGATGGATAAAATGTGATTATAGCGATACCAAAATTCCAACTGTCCAAAAGTGCTGACACAATGGATATTTCAATGCCTAATGACCCCTCGACTACACGCGAACGACTGATTCCCAAGCCTGCCCAGGCACCCGTTTTTATAGTCACTGCCAAAGTGGAAGCATTGAGAGCCTGGGAAGATCCGGGAGGATACCCGACCGCGAGAAAGGATCAAGGACATAACCAAATATTTATTTAAAATGGTTTATAAGGGACATAAACTTACATAATACAATTTGGGTATTTTCGTGGACGTAGTTTGGCACAACTGCCACCGCCGTAACCTCTGGATTGCTGGGAGTCTCGTGGACCGTATGTCATAAAGATGGCCCAGCTTTGACTTAACACTATCCAATGTGTTCTACCCTTGCCTTAAAAAAATTATATCCATTAGATTTTGTTATAATAATAATAATAATAATTATCATTATTATTATCATTATTATTATTATTATTATTATTGGCACCGCGTCTTACTACCCGTTCGGGTTATTCACTTACGTTAATGAGTAATGGTAGGATGATTGAGAAATGAAATGGAGGACCTACAGTTTAACGTGGGATCCGAACCACGGTGGAGGCCACACATCCACAAGTTGGGATTAATATACGTCTTGTCAGAGGTGAAGGCAGGGTTTGGCAGTCAGATAAATCTGTGCCGGGACCGAGGATTGAACCCTGACCCCCAGCACAGAAGTATGACACATTACCCCTAGACCACCAGGTCACTTATATTTTATTCAGATGCACTGGATAAGTCCTCTCCACAAAAAAAAATATATATTACTCCATAAAAATGCCAATCAATTTACACTTGATTACTATCCTAATCTCTATTTAGGTTTAAGTATTTAGCAAATAGGTAGCGGGAAAATTTTAAATTGACTAGCATTTGTATCTAGCTTACCCTGGTCTCTGAAAAATAAGGAATACAATAGAAGTAGTCCCATCTCAATACAATAAGTACTTTTTGAGTTTACTGACAAACAAACAGATCTACAGATAGACAATCGAATTTACAAAAAGATCTTAAAGAGTTTTATTATATTATGTAAAGGAAAGGCATTTATTTGAAATATTTCAAAGTTATCATATGTGTTGGTCTTGTAGAAGTGTGATACGATCGTTATGGTTCCCTGGGAATTCATTGAAAAATAATTGTTTTGTTGTATTAATTTCGTAAATATAACTTATTATTAAGCAGACTAATTAATGGGGCACAGTTATAGCCATGTGTTTTAGTTAAGAATTGTGTGAGTACTCCACAACTTGAATTTTATCAACCCACTATGAATATGATATGTTTAACGTGTTTAATATAATTTTATATACAAAAGAGGAAATTAATTATTTTATGGATGCAGCCAGCGATGGATACACCTTTCATTTAAATTGAGATGCGTTGTCAGATTACACCTGGACACGGGAACTGAACCCGCGACCTTTGACCTGGGCACCACAATTATTAACACTGTGTTATTCAGGAAGTGTTCCGTATTCAATGTCATTCTTCATTCATAGTAAAGACAGAGTCTGTGTTGGGCGTGTGAATTTATCAGCTCTCATTGAATCACAACCACCAATGAATTGGAGTCAGTTTTATGTTACTGTTGCTAGTACATGTTTAAATTGTAACCTTGTTACAACATGACATAGAAGAAGTTGTATCACTCACCAAGCCAGCCCCAGTTGACTCGTTCTGACTCGTCTACAATAAAACCGAGATGCACTCCACCACAAAATTCACATTCAACTGAACCGGAGTTCGAGGCTCGCTGCTGGCCGTGTTGGGAAGGCTCCCACCTCCCCTTCTTCCGAATGAACAAGAGACAAGTGAACTGCGAGGGGTGCGAGCTGCACGCGCTGCCAGGCGAGTTCTAAAACTTCTATGGACTGTATTTGTGCTTGTGACCGATGCTCGTAGGCTCTCGAGTATGTTCTGGAACAACCCTTCCCCCCCTTACTCCGCGCACTAAGAACACATGATTACCGCAGAATGAATAATGGTTGGAGCCCAGAGTAAGGACACACATTACACTCTGGGCTTACAAGGTAAATAGCCTAACTATTATGTAGGTTCGTCGCTGTTTTCTAAATTCACTTTGGCTTTAAAACTTCTATCTTTCAAAATTCAATTTATATATCTACGACAAATATTTATTGCGACGATCAGATACGTCGGTCCTTGCCCATAAGGCAATGTTTACTTGGGGAAAACTTTGTATCTTTAATTTCACGCTTCACGGAAAGTTTTGTGATTTGGCATAACTAACCTGGGAAAGTTACGTTATGTTAACTTTAATTCTTTGCCATCAGGACTATTTAAGAGGGTAGAAATAGTTTATATTTACCACCTTGTTTTCCTTCCAAGGTTAGTTAAATGTGGGGCCGCGAACCAACCAGTACTTATATCCACAGAGGGCGCTCCGTTTGTTATTAAATAATTTAGGTATACTTACTTAACCTTGGACTTTATATTATGTCAGATATTATATTAATGCCGCTATCATTGTTTAGGTCGGGGACTTGAGCTCTTGACTCACCTAATGTTTGGAATTTTGGGCCGGCGTTGGCTCTCTGCCTATGTTGTTGATAGACATTTATTATAGTGTAACCGGGGACCAATTTGATAGCCCTTTATTGCCATTCTCTGATTATGTCATTTTGGGACTTCTAAGTATAAGGAGCCGCCTGTTGTTTTTTATAGTTGTAACATTACGTGGTATAATGTTACAACGGGACCCCGCCCAATACTAACGTAAATATATATATCGCATCAAAGCATACTACCCGCTACAATATAAGTTCAACTCCATTAGGATCCCTACAATAGTATGTTTCTCTGTTGTAGTTCTTGTAGGCTAAGAAGACATAATAAAAACGAGGTGGCACAATATATTTCATTACTCGATCCAATTCTAAATATTAAATTGTTCAAGTACTTACAATACTAATCTGCTCATAATAGAATCCTGCAAGGCTGGCCGGCACCTGGAATCCTATACTGGCGAGTGGGTCAAGGGAGATCCAGTGGGTCAACAAGCGTCCCGGCACTCCGACTGTACTAGCGTGAAATGAGCCAAGAACTATCAACTTCAACTAGACGACAATTATGTTTCCGACCTCTGACGGATGCTAGAGGAACCTCCTTCAAAACATCGGGGGATTGGAGATATTCACGGATATTCCGATGGAGCGAGTGGAATCAACAATGGTCTACGTGACTGTTTCAAGGCATCTTTGACGTCATCATGCGGGTGTTTTGTGTACTCCCACCTACCTTCCAGAACAACGAAATCGCTATATAATGGCTGTGCAAGCTTGCCATACTTGACTATTCTACGATCAACGATCGACGACAGACCATTGTCATGGACCTGGACAATGGCTGGAGAAATACTTGTAAAATGTATCAAAATCGTCGCTTAGACGAGTGGAGTTATGAACTCTAACTTCTTTATCAACTATAAACTTTTTGCATATAATATTCAGTTTCAAAGTCTAACGTATTTATAATTTAATCGTCAATTTATTTTAAATACTCTATCTTTAAAATGTCGCCGCTCGGGCGCTGGACTTGTGCTTATATATTTATTCTCGTAAATATCCTCAGTTACGTGCTGATTAGAAGTTGACATGTTAATATTTAATTGTTTGGAATTGTAGAGTATTCCCGTTTTTTTTAGTAACTTTTCATGTTTAAAATTATGGTTTGAATTAACGTAACGTGAAGTAACTTTTTATTGGAATTTGAATTAGGATGACTTTAATCTTTTGTAACGTAAGTTCTGTTTGAACAGCTAAAGTTTTGTTAATTGATGGAACTGTGTGTCCCATATTCTCAGTCAGATCGGATAGTCCCGTGGGAGTTTGGCTTAGGTCTGGTAGTCAAACCCTCACGTTTTGTAAACACTGTTGTGTGGTCGTCAAATTTAAATTACTTTATAGTTATGATATCGTTTTCTGTGAATTACGAAACCTTTGGAACCATATCAAGGTGCCCATTAGGCCCTTATAATTTTGTATCGCATGTAAATATATACGCTGTAGTATTGTCTCATATAGACTGGTCTATCAATATTATGATGGATTTCATGTTTCCTTTTGTTAAAACACTTGCGCAAATTTATTGATATAAAGTTGTTTGCTTCGAGCATAATTTCAAAGTGTACTCATAATTATATAATGAGACCATCTATTGTTATCTGCGCTATTGTCATTTAAATGAATAAACTGCTCATTTTGTTGAATCTATATTTCTTATAATTTCCATTCTTCATGTATGTTAAGTCCATCCTCTCCCTATTATTACTTTTTATGGCCGGGTAGTATTAGGACTCAGAGAGGGTGCAACATAGTTTTAGTGCCCATCTGGCCGTGGCGGTAACCCTTGTCTTGTAGCCCTTCTGGCTTATATCCTTAGTTAACGCTATAACTCTTAAATGCCTCGCTCTCATTGAGCTGTATCATGTTATTCTGGAAATAAATTTATAACTCTCTTGTGCTTACCTCTGTGTGTTATTTATGTGGGATAATATTGGGGGTAGGTCACAAAATTGTAAAAGGGTTGGTGATGTGAACAAATCTGATTTCCATTATTATCTAGACTTGAAAAATGAGATTTTAGCGAGGTTCAAGTCAACTGTTCCAACTGACATAACCTTCTATAAAAAACATTATAAATTAAATTGCTTTGTGAGTAAATAGTATTGAGTTATGACTAATATTCTCTTTGCCCACTAAAGAAGATCGAAGAGTGAATAAACTTAGGATATACAATGCTATATCTTATTGAGGAAATAATATGTATTAATCCTCCAAAACCAAAAGTCAGGAAATGTTAGATATATGGCATGGCAATAGCTTTGTTTCCTAAATTTCATAGCTTATCATACTTTAAACACATTCTTGAGAAATTAATGATGACAATATTTAATTGTTACAAAGCTAAAGATAAAAACAACGTTAATGTGTAATGGTAGGGTGCTTGTGAGATGAAATGGAGGACCTACAGTTTAACGTGGCATCAGAGCCACGGCGGAGGCCTGGCATTCCCCACATTCACAAGTTGTGATTAATACACGTCTGGTCAGAGGTGAAGTAAAGGTTTGGTAATCAAATAAATCTGTGCAGGGACCAAGGATTGAACCCCGGACCCCAGCACAGAAGTCAGACACCTTACCCCTAGACCACCAGGTCACCCAGTGGGTTATTAAGTATCATAATTATTAAATATGTAAATTAAATAAAATATGTTGCAAGGCTTTCTAATTAGTCTACTTCTTTCCTAAGACACCCATCTACTGGTTCATCCGTAAACCATGTAACACGCTGTTTATAGGGGAAAATAAGGGAGCGCTAAAGTCTACATAGTGCTATCTCATCAAAGTCCCAAAGTCACCGTACGCCGCCAAAATTTTACCAGACTCTCCCTCGCAAATGCACATATACATAGATATCGTCGATCCTCCTCCTGTGGGTGACATTGTGGAACAGCTTTTACGTAAAGTTGGTATCAACAACATAATCTAAATCTACGGCATACAAAAGCTAGTTAGCTATGATCGATTGCACTACTTGCCCGTACTTAGAAGGAAAATTGAAAGCCTGGAAATCAATATAAGAACAGACACTGGTGAACCTGTACCATCTGAGTTATGAAAAGTATGCGTGAAACTTCATATTCGACGCTGCTCAACATTAACTGTCCCTACCAAAAATACTACGTCAACCAGACTGGAACAAGAATATCTTCGATCTACCACGTTGTTCCCTATCAATGCGGGAATGGGATAGGAAGTTTTTTCAATGGTCTTTTCAAAAGCGTCGTACCGTTGCTGACAAGCAATTGGAAAATAGGCGCTTCATTCGGGTATCAATGTGATCTCCGACGTCTCTAATCAGCGTCGTCCTTTCAAAGAGGCTCTACGGCAACGTGTTGGCGAGGCTAGAACAAACCTAAAAAGCAGGGTGGAGCAGAAGATCGACACACTGATGACCGGCCCAGGCTATAAAGGGCGTCGTTAGAAGCACCGACGTCAGTATTATGTCGTTGCCTGACGTAAAAAGGTCAAGAAAGAAGGGATAAATATTTTCAGTTTAAATGTATTTTCTACACCCCAAGTCTTGCGAGTTTGCCAGCAGTGAACTTGATCTCTTTTCGTCCCACCGAAACAAACCACTTTTGAAAATGGGCAATGGCTCCAATACGAACCTGCCTCTTCCCTCACCGATGATTCGCCAATTGAATTTATCGTTACAAGACATGGTGAGTTCTATATCGATCTTTCACAGACTATGTGCTATCTCAGGGTGGCCATCATGAAACCCGACGGTGGCGCTTTCACAGAGGTGGATCAAATCGCTCCCGTCAACAAATGGTTACATTCGCTATTCACACATGTGGATGTGTTTTTTTAACCAAAAACTAGTCTCACCGCCCAGCAACACGTATGCTTATATATCGCACATTGAGACGCTGCCCAATTACAACAGTGACGCCAAAAGAACACAGATGACTTGTGGCCTGTGGTTCTCAGACAGACCCGGAAACTTAGAGGAGGATAACGTCGGCAACAAGGGATGTGAGGCCCGTCGCAGTCTCACCGTAAAAAATAAGACGGTGGATCTTTTGGGGTATCTACATGGTGACGTGTTTAACCGAGAGAAATACCTTTTGAACCGCTCTCCACTCAGAGTCAAGTTGGTCCGTTCCAGCGATGGGCTTAGTCTTATATCCGTTCCAAACTCCCTCAATTTAAGGCTCACATCGCTGAAGCCGGTCTTCTAGCGCGACGTCTCAAAGTAGCACCTTCAATACTGTTGGCACATGCCAAGACATTAAACGTCAGTCAAGCAAAGTATTCCATCACCCGCGTGGAAGTAAAAACACTCACTAATCCTCGGGTGTTCAAGGGAAGTCACTGGACAACGTAATCACTGGACAGTTACCCAAACGATGCATCTTGTGATTTGTATCAAACGCTGCGTTCAACGGGGACGTCACCAAGAACCCGCTCAACTTCCAAACCTACGGCATGAACCATTTCTCACTGTACGTGGACGGGGAACAATTGTCGTGGAAACCGTTACATCCCGATTTTCAAACGCCAACTATGTCATATACTAACACACATTGTTTTCTAGAACGGGTATACATTTCATGAACGAAAGTAGCAACATCACACGGGAAGCCTCCCCTATGGGATATTGTCTCATGGCTTTCGATCTTACATCTAATCTTTCCGCCCACATGACATCGCATTATAATTTGACGAGGCGTGGCTCTCTGAGCATCAAAGTGAGCTTCACCAGAGATCTCACCGAAACTGTCAACTTTATCGTGTATGGAGAGTTTGCCAACATCATCACCATCGATAAGGACAGAAATGTCGTGACCGATTATGGGAGTTAATATAAGCGACTTCTGGCCCCTTACTCTCGTCATTTAAATCATTAACGTCATTGTGGATTTCCAGAGCTTAATTGGCGACAACAAAGAGTTTATCTTCAAGGAACTGAGTGTTTTATCTGTATGCGGTACATTACTTTAACACTGAGTGTTAAAAACCCCATACGCTATCAAGGAACTTTCAGCTGTCCCTAAAATGCAAGCCGACTATATCGTCAACAAACTGCACGGTATTCCTTGGAATAGCGGTGATGTGGATTACAGCCATCTCGAATCCCTCATCTCCCGTGCCACAACGCGTGCAGATCTCGTATACGTCAAGGCGGCAGAAAAGAAAAAGTTTCTATTCAAATACACGCCTACACCTGTCGTAGATCCATACGACAGAGGTTGTTCGTCTTTGAAAACACTGCCATGTACATGGCAGATAGTTTTGTATGGAATTTATGTTCAGCCTCCATCATTTGAGGACTTCTAGATTGGATGATTGAAGATGAACACGCACACCATAAGACGTGCACTGGAAACCAGCCTGTGGTTCCATTCTGTACAATCGAGTGTTTTCCCTGGTGTTCAACTACCCGCAAGAATAGCTCAACATAACGCTTTCTTCATAAAAACTGATCCACACACAAATCCTGGGACGCATTGGGTCACCATCTCTATCGACAAGAACGGCGCGGGAGAATATTTTGACCATTATGGTTTTTCACTCCGTATAAAGTTACATCTGGCATTTATATGCAAAAACATTTCCCACACGTCTCATAGCATGCTATAACTTTAAAGCATTTCCTAAGATGTTTGTGGCCATTACTATCACATGTACCTTCTCTATCATGCACAGAACATTCCGATGAATACTTTCCTAGCCCTATTCTCGCCCACCAATTATACAGGAAATGACGCTAAGGTGGTGAGATATTACAACACATTTTTCAAGACACCAGGGTCCTGCCGCCCCTCAAGAAGCTACGTCCAATCAGCGTGCACCTATAAAAGGGGCGTCCCGACGGCGTGCCGCCATAACCGCGACAGTCGTCGAAAGGGTTAAACATCATTGTAGGTCAAGACGTTTGCGCCCTTGAAGCAAAACCAGTGAAGACGATCGCCATCACCAGTATTTTCAACACTTTGTTTCCACTGGACGAAGTCGACGCTAAGCAAGTCATCGTCGGCATGAGTGTCAAGAACAACTTTACGCCCTGTGTTCAGCTAGAAAAATGTGGAGGGAACTGTGCGGTGTTTAACCGTGCATTGTGGCAAGAACTGGGCAAATACAAGTCGGTCATATCAAAGTTTTTCAGCAACACGCAACCTCCTTAGAAGAGTAGTCTTTATAATTATGAAATCTCTCTTAGATGCATGTGCGGTGACCATATGGACATCATCAGCGAGAAACAAGACGCCGGACTCAAACGGGTCACCTATCTAGCACCTAGCAGGGCGCATCTGTGTTGTGTGGGACCTCATCGACGTTGCCTTCGACCGCCGGGATATGAGGTTGATATCCATCGCATGCCATTGCAACGATTTTATCGACACACTCGTCGTTGATGTATGCGACACGCTAACAGAATCAGTGGATGTCATCGATCTTGAATAGCCTACGGTGGAAACGCACATCAGAACCCTGGATCTTATCAGTGCTACCTAATATACACGTCAAGTCATCTGTTTGGACTAAAACATGCTGGATTGTGAACTAAAAACAATTTTACTAACACATCTAAGAGACACTGTAGAAAAACGTATGAACGAATATATGCGTTATTCCTGTAAATGTGTATAATATATATTATGTATGATGTCTGTGAAACTTTTATTATATGTTTGTAAAACCTTTAATGTATAATAAATACATGTTTGGTAATATCGTGTTTTATTCACACAAATCCTTTCTGTCCCCTTACACGTAGATACGAGTATCGACTTGTCGAGCCATCAAACTGTCACCAAATATGAACAGGGTCAATGACCTCTTGTACTAGCTCACGGTTTTAATGTCACGATCTATTCTTGTCTCAACTCATCTTGTCGACCCGCCAAACTGGTGCCAGTCATCAGGGTTGCGACAGTGCGATGACGTCATCGTGAAAACCCATTGCCGAGGGGAGGGTTGCCAAAGTCATTGACCTAGCTCATGGTTTCAAGGTCACGATCTATTCATGTTTTGTCGAGCCGCAACACTGGTGCCAGTCATCAGGAAAAACCCATTGCGACATCATTCAAGGTCACGATCTATTCTTGTCCCGACTTGTCTTGTCGACCAGCCAAACTGTTGCCAGGTATGAGTCATCGGGAAAAATCCCATTACCAAATGAGAGATTGCGACACCGGGAAAACCCATTACCACATGGGGGTAGGGGGAATGGGAGGGGATTGCGACAACATACCTCTAATGAGGGGGAAGTGAAAGGGGTCTCATGACAGGGGAACCATCTCTCACTCTCTTCGCTCTGCTGCCGTCAGGAGAGCCTCGTGCTCCGTGCCGGTGCCGCGCTTGACGCTGTGGACTGATCGCCAAAAAATAAATAATAAACTCCAACGCCCTATTCCGATCCTACGACATTAAACTCCCCCACACCAATAAAAAAAACCTCCAACGCTCGTCCGAATCCTAACCAGACATAAAAAACAAACAAATGAGACAAGAATAAGCCACTGAAAGGGGGTCAGGGAGAGGGGAAAAAACCAATCAGGGAGTGACACAACACTACGTAACAACCAATCAGTGACAACCAGAGAGCTACAACAACATTACATAATCATCACAATACATTATTTTTCCACGTCGGGGTCAAAGGTCCAACTGAAATTAGAGGGCATGCTAGGTAGTTACCTATCCCCAAAGACATATTCTCAAAATATTGTATTGTGCAACCACGTGAAGTGCAGCTCCCTGACCCTGACCCTGACCCTGACCCGTAGCCGTGTGTTAATGACACGTGTTTTCTTAATGTCAAGGGAAGGTTGAAGGGCTTCCATCCTTCGTCACTCTAAAATTTTTATATTTGATATTTTAAGAAATTAAAAATGCGTAGCCCTTACAAAAAATCACGTCCCAAAATTGAAAAAAATCATGGTTTAACTACATATACCGTAGGGCTCATGTGGAGACCCAATGGGCCATTCTGGTCGGTGAACGAAGATGAGTCCAATACTGAGTGTAATAGAAGATTTGCATTAATAAGAAAAATAAATACCTAGCAATGAGTAATTATTGTGTTTTTTTGCCAGATTATTTAATTTTCATTTACAAACTTTAAAAAATATATGTATTATTGGTATTTTCTATAATTTTAAGTAGCTTTTAAATTAAAGTTATATCAACTTTTGAAGTAAATAGTTTAAATGGATTTGTCTAAGAAAGGTCAAATAATGATTTTGTGATTTCATCGCTGCCACCAATTCATCCTTGTTAAGGGAATACAGAAACAGAGCAAAAAATAGGTTAGACTTTGGGGATAATTTTAGACGTAAGCTCGTGCTATGTTTATACTTGTGCAGAGGGAATATTTGCACCCTTTAGGGACTATGGGCTCCCAATGGTTAGTCCATAATTGCAAGCGATGTCAATATCTATGAATCAAATAGCCAAAGGTATTATTTATGCTTTTGATTCGCATGTCCAGGTGTCATTTTTAAATTTTCAGAAAATATCAATATCATTATATATGCCAATTTGCATGCAAATTATATCATATAATGTAGATTTTTAAGGTTACTTGCAAAATATGTGTTTTCCCACCCTTTAAAAATTGTTCTAAGAGCAAAATTTCGTGCTATTTCAGTAAGGGTAACAGATTTAATCAAAACCTACTCCGAGTGTGTATTGGCCTTTTCCTTGTGTTTTATCAACTCATGTGACAATATTGTCATGTATGTCAACTATTTGTGATGGAAAAAATTAGAATCTACCCGAAGAGAAGAATTTTAACTGCTTGTACAATAGCTATACCTATGCTAAATGTTAAAACTTTGAAATGTTTTGCTAAATTATAGCTCACGTTGAAAATATTTTTTTCCAGATATACAAACATAACAAAATATGAATATTTCTCACACATCTAAAATAATTCTTAGCTTCAAACTAATATACATTAAGGTGTAAGGAATAGTTTATATAATGCTTAATGAAACTATTTAAGGCACTCTGAATATACCAATGTGCTGATGACAGGGAGATCTGGTTCGATTCCAAGGTGGGTGTACTGAGGGTGGTTTTTCCTAAATGGTTTTCCAATCTCCCTCCAAGAATATGGGGGTACTCTTCCTCTAAATTCAACAATCCTCATCCCTTACTCATTTGCGTAATTGGTACATATGCGTATAGTCTGAATGGGTAGTAAGAACGTTTCATGGTCTTATTTTATTATTAGAAAATGTATGTTAAAAAAGTATTTTATCACATTTTGAATGACAAAATAAAGATCATGGTAAATGTGATGTGTATTTTTTTTAGAAAGTTAAAACAATTGTAAAATATACTAAGAAATGTGTTTATGACAGCTATAATGAAAGCTTGTAAAGAAAATAAGATGAACAAATCAATTTAGACAGATGTGTCCTTTAAGAAAAATGTATAGTCTATTTTAATTGAATGAATATCTTATTTACCTCATTATGATAATATTGATACTAAACCATTCTAGTCTTAATATTGTCAAAATTTGGTGCGATTTCTAAAACATTCTCTTGTATCCAATACTGTGTTGCTAATAAGAGGAAAGATTAAATCTGGTGAACACTTAATGAGGAAGTGTGTCTTTAAGATAGGTGAATGATCGTTGACTGCTTTTAAAGTCATATTTGAAGTTTCTTGTTCCAATATCTCGTATTGATTGAAGCTTTCTATGACCACACAATCTAGATTTAATGAGAGAAGTCTAAGTTATGAAAACTTTATGATTAAAATATTTCATCATTACACTAAAATCTAAATCAATGTAATCATCACGCGCCTCGGTAGCGTACTTAGCTAACGCGCTTGTTTCGTGTTGAGATAAACTGCCGATGACGGGGAGATTGGGGTTCTAATCTCGCTCGGGTGAACTGAGGTGGTTTTCTACTTTTCATCCACACAAATGCGGGTTCACTTCCTCTATATTCAACCTTCCTAATTCCTAACTCATTAGCGTAATTAGTTCTTAAGCTTATAACCCGAATGGGTAGTAAGAAGCGGTGCTAAATTAAAAAAAAATAGTAACAATCCGATTCGTAACTAAATGTTAAAATATGTAGAAGAAGATTGAGAGCGTTAATTTAGATATTTTATCTGGAACATATTGCAGTAAATTATTGGAATGTTCATTGATTGGACCTTAACTTTATACCTTGAATAGTGCTGTGATATCTGTAATCCATGACATGGTAAAACATATGTTGATGATCATTGTGTTTGGGAGCAGTAAACTAGGAAGTTGTGTTTAAATGTAATGATTTATTGATATCATGTAAAATAAATAGCTAACAGACTATGCTGTGAGAACCTATAAAACTAAACTAATTTAGAAACATTACATTGGCGACGAGGATGGGATTCAAGTAACTTAGTTCGTTAAAATCAATGTCGGCCATGGCTGGTTGTATTGGGCATCTTATGGAATTTAATCCCGCTGAGGATGACTGGGATAGTTTCAAGAGGAAGTTGGCGAATTTTACCAAGCTTAATGGATTGGAAGCTAAAGAGTGTGAAACGCTACTGATTCATCTAAATCAGGTTGCTTTTAAGTTGTTAATATATTTATGTGTGCGTGCCCGATACTCCTGAAACTAAAAGGTATGTGGATTTGATAGCTTTGTTAAATGCACATTATTCACCTGTGATTTCGGTTTTTAGAGAAAGATCTGAATTTTATAATGCATGTTGTGGGCTTAATGAATCAGTAGCAGACTGGGACGCTCGAGTTCAGCATCTGGCTTCCAGTTGCACGTTTGGAACACACCTAGATTTTGCTCTTCTTGACAAATTTAAGATGGGTGTACAAGACAAGAAGGTTAAAGAACGCTTATTTACCGAGGACCCCACCAAGCTAACTATTAGCAAAACTAGGGAGATCACTCAGCAGGTGATTGCTGCAAACACATTTTTCGAAGATATAGATGTTAGAAGGGAACCTGAAATTTTCAAAATGGCCGCTGATCAACAGGGCAGAAATAATCGTCCTACCAAACAGAATTTTGATCCCTGTTCTCCTTGTGCTGTTTGCGGTTATACAAATTACTCAACAAATTACTCAACAGCACAGTGTAGGTTTGGCAATTATATTTGTGCAATTTGTAAATGTAGGGGGCACTTAAAAAGAATGTGTCCTTCAAAAGTCAAGCGGGTCACCTATAAACTTATGGAAACAGAGAAAGGGGAGGGAGGACAGGGAATATTTAGTTTTTTTAACCTCAATCACTCTGATGCTGAGAGGTTACCATTCAGTATTGAGGTTACACTAAATGGTGTTAAAATGATTGGACAGCTAGACACTGGGGCTACCTGCAGTGCTATGTCAGAAAGGTTATACAAGAAACATTTTCAGGATGTACGAATTATAAAGAAAAATGAGATAGTTAAATTCTACACTGAATATCTGCAAATAATTCCTCTAGGCAGATGTTCACTTCCAGTTGCTTTTAAAGGGCAGATAAAAGAGATCTCCATGTAATACTTAATGGGGGCCCTCTTATCTTAGGGAAAGATTTCATACATGTCTTTGATTTAAGTTCAGTTCAAGTGAACCAAGTAATGATGCCAAGTGTTGACCTCAAAAATAAAATGATTCATATGTACCTAGAGGTTTTTACTGACAAATTGGGCACCTTTAATAAGGCAAAGATGTCCCTCAAGTTCAAGCCAGGGGCAGAACCAAAGTTTTTCAAACCAATAAATATCCATTTGCTTTAAAACCTAAAGTAGAGCTAGAACTTAAGAGTCTTCAAGATGCAGGTTTTGTATCTCCAATTAAATATAGTAAATGGGGAACACCAATAGCACCTCTAATGAAGCCTGATGGCTCTGTTAGATTATGTGGTGACTATAAAGTAACACTTAACCTATATTTAGAAGTAGACAGGCATCCCCTACCTCATGTAAGTTATATATTTTACTAGATGCAAGATCTACCACTTTTACCAAAATTGACCTCAAAAATACCTTTCAACAGATGGAATTAACTGAGGACTCCAAAGAACTAGTTACAATTAGTAATCATAAAGGTCTATTTTGTTATAATAGATGTCCTTTTGGTATTTCTCCAGCCCCTCAAGAGTTTCAACATAGCATGGAAACTGCTGTAGCAGGTATTGAAGGAGTAGTGGTTTGCCAAGATGACATTGTGGTAGGGGGCCAACAATAGAGGAACATAATGAAAGGTTGAATATGGTACTGTCCAGGCTAAGGGAATGTGGATTGACTGCTAATATAACCAAGTGTGTGTTTCAACAATCAGAAATAAAAATTTTAGGCTACATAGTTGGGAAAGATGGATTGAAATTATACCAAAATCTGGTCAAACCAGTACTAGAGGCTGAAACACCAAAATAAGTCAGTGCATTTAAGTCATTTCTAGGTATGGTAGAATATTACAGGAGATTCTTGAAGAGGATTTCTGTCATATTAAATTCTTTGTATGAACTGCTTAAAAAGGGGGTTGCATGGAAGTGGACCTGGGAATGTAATCATGCGTTTAATCAAATTAAAAGTGCACTCACCTAAGCCCCTGTTTTGGATCACTGTAATCCAGATCTAGAGCAGATACTGTCTACTGATGCAAGTCCTAGGGGCATCTCAGCAGTACTTAGCCAAAATACCAATGAAGGGGCTATAAGACCTGTCGCATTTGCATCTACAGTCTTGACACAAACAGAGAAGAACTACCCCCAGATCCACAAGGAGGCCTTGGTCCTAGTTTGTGGAGTACTTAAGTTTTCACAGTATCTTTATATGAGAAAGTTTTTTTTAGACAGACCATAAGCCACTCACTAGAATCTTTGGCCCCAAGCGTGGAATTTCAGTCTTATCAGCAAATCGATTGCAAAATTTGCAGCAATTTCGTCAAGTTTCAAATATGAGATCAGATATGTTCCCTCAAGGAAAAATTGTGCTGATTATTTGTCTCGAAGCATCAGTGAGGATGATCCACCACTAGATCTTATAGTGAACTTCGTTAACTATGCAGAAGAGAGCGAATGTTTGAATAAAAACCTGGTTGCTTCAGAGAGTGTAAAAGATAAAATCTTGAGTAAAGTGATAAAGTTTATTCAAATAGGGTGGCCTAACTAAATTGGTGGATAGGGAGCTTAAGTCATTTGCTAGTATCTAGTGAATTATATATAGATCAAGAATGCCTTTTTCCGAGGACACAGAATGGTAATTCCTGTAACTTTACGAAATAAGGTCTTGGAATAAATGCATAAGCCACATTTTCGAATAGTTAAAACCAAACTTATGGCCAAAAATTACTTTTGGTGGCCAGGACTTGGCAAATAAATTGATAATTTGGTTTTAGGCTGTGGTCCATTCCAGAAAGTATAAGGTTCCCCTAACAGGCGAGAGTTTATTCCATGGCCATGGCCATAAAAACCTTGGAGCCGTATACACTTGGATTCTTTGGGGCCCATAAATGGGAGAACCCATTTGATGATAATCGACGCTCATTACAAGTGGCTAGAAATTTTCCAAATGCTGTCAGTAACTACAAAAGCCACAATTCGAATACCTGATGGTTTTATTTGCTCGATTTGGACTACCAGAATTTATTGTATCAGATAATGGCAGTCAACCTTTTCGTTAAAAAGAATATACTGATTTTTGTGACTTACATGGCATAAAATATCACGCAGGTGCACCACATTTCCCACAAAGTAATGACCAAGCGGAAAATGGTGTTGGCCAGCTTAAACGAGCCATCAAAAGGGCCAGTCTTGCGGGAAAAGATGTGGATATGGCCTTGACAGTTTCTATTGTATTATAGGAACACACCTCAGCTAGCCACTGGGGTTTCCCCAGCGATGTTGATGATGGGTAGAGCTTTGCGAACACCATTGGATGTCATAAACAATAGAACGGATGGTCAAAACAATCAATACATGGAGGAAATAAGGACCCATGTATCCTATTAGCAAGGAATACAGCGAAGATATTCTGGAAGAAGGAAAATCATTTTTAATGTAAATGAAAGTGTTTTGGTAAACATTTTTAAACAAAACGAGGTTGTTTGAGGAAATGCTATAATTCACAAGAGGTTGTTTGAAAGACTATACTTAGTTAAGTTAGGCTCAGAGCTGTGGTGAAATGTTATTTGAACCAAATGACTGTGGCATTACCTTGTAGCAGTCAGAATATATCATCCACCCAAGGAGTCCCGTTGGGCCATGCCATACCCGCCTGATTCTCCTATTCATAGTGGGGAACAGGAGATCGGTACAGAGGATCACTCAGTATTGCCCACACCCAACCCTGTCATTGGTGATGGGTCGAGTCAAGACATGCAGGGGGAATCCTCAGGGACATTAGGAGGTGCACAGCAGTCAAATTCAGAAGAACAGGGAGGCTGCGGAAGAATAAACACGACGGACCATTCAACCACTCAGAAGGCTCACATACTCACCATTCTAAGTGAAGACAGGAAGGGGGAGATATTGGAATGTTCAGTGATTGGACCTTAACTTTAATACCTTGAACAGTGCTGTGGTATCTGTAATCCATGACATGATAAAACATATGTTGATGAGCAATGTGTTTGGGAGTAGTAAACTAGGAAGTTGTGTTTAAATGTAATAATTTATTGATGTCATGTAAAATAAATAGTATAGCAGTCTATGCTGAGAGAACCTACAAAACTAATTTAGAAACATTACAGATATGGTGATATTTTTAGTGTCTCATATCAAGAGAAAATAATGATCGTGAAAAAAATCAATCTCGATATTATGACGAATCTTTACGTTTTCTGCTAACACTAACCCAAACCAAAAAAAGTAGATTTAATATTTATTTCTAAGATCATGATTTCAGTTTTAGATTTAACATTAAGGGTTCCTAATTTACTGATAATTCATTCTTGAAAGTTTTTCATTTATTTGGTAAATAAGCACTAAGAATTTGTGTTGACTATCGAAAAAAAATATTTAGATGCAGATTACTGGTAGCCTTTATTTTTTTAATGAGAAAATTTCTGAGATTGGATTGTGTTTAATGCATATTACGAGTGCGTTAAGTTTGATCTAATTTCTTAAACTGAAGATGACAAAATATACTGTTTAATGATGTATCTATATTTTTAATGTGTTTATTCACTTATTAGAGTTATTCAACTTTAACGTTTTGAACCGACAGATTAAATCAACAAACGATCTATAAACTAACTTAAATCTAAAACAGATACAACATCCTGCTTCCTTACATTATTTCATCACTGTTGAGGAGTAACCCCAATTTTCATCAATGATCCATTTTTCGACCATGCCAGAAATTGAACCCGTGACCCTTGGCTCATAAGCAGAAGTCCATTACCAACTAATCTAACACTTAAGTCAAATTATTAACAGGAAGAAAGGTGTAAATCATGCAGCGTAATTTAACGGGTTTTTTTGTCTGGTATTTGTCCATTGGATCTTAATTACCCATCCGACTATCCTCATAGTTACACTAATGAGGTAAGGGTAGGGGAAGTAAAGTGTATAGGAATTAATACCACATTTATATAAGGTTCCAACATCTTAGGTCAGTTGTTAGCGTGTCTGTAAACAGAACTAAGGGTCCAGGGTTCGATTCCTGGCATGACCAAAATATGTATAGTTAGTGTAATGTTGGTTTCCCCTTTCACAGGGATGAATTAACGGCGGTTGGGTGTGGTGTCTGATCTAGATTTAAGTTAGTTTATAAGTCTTGTGCTGATATAATAATTAGGTTCAGAAATTGCACGTTAAATACATACTGGGTTTTGTGTATTCTCTAAAATTTAACTAGTTTTTAGACTATGTCATGAATTAATCATTTTGTTCAGAAAGTGTAAATTAAATAGTCCAAATAAATAAAGTATTTAAGTGTGCCTTATTNCCCCCCCCCCCCAAAAAAAAATAATTATATATCAAGACCTATGTTTAGTGACCGTTTCTAACTAACCATTTGGTTATTCAAAAAAACGTTAAATGTGAGGAAGTTTGCATTTTTATTAAATGTACCCGCAACTGCGCGGAAAGATAGAGGTGAAAACTGTATAGGAAAACCACTCTCAGTATATTCAACTGAGATTCAAACTCCGATCTTTTCGTCATCGGCAGTCCAGTCTTTTGCGAAAGTGACACCTTATATCACCACCTGATATAACCACCAATTCGAGTAGTTATAAAATACTTTCGTACGGATTAAATAATGTGTATGTATGATAAACATCATGGATATTTGTCTTCTCCAAACCAATTTGTTATCTTGTGTCTATATTTATATTAAATTAAAGTAAATGGTTCCCGCTTTGGATGGCCCGGCTCGTTCATAGTTTCGAGGGTTTCAGAATGAAATGTTGTTGCAGGCGGTGGTGATGTTTGGAGAGGAGAGAGAATTGGTGTTTATCCGGCAGTTGTGTTTGTTTGTTTGTTTGTTTGTTTGTTGTTGTGGTGGTGGTTGTTGTTACTGCGGAACAACACGCCCCTGCCTGCCTTATGCTATTTACTCTCGGAGTTGCTCGTCAATACTAGTTCACCAAGCTAGACCTTGTTCGAGGAAACTCACCAACATCTTTCACCGGCCCATTCATTACTGGTTCAAACTAGTTTGGACTCTTGGAGACGTAGAAAGGGGGGCAATCAACCAAATATTCGGATCACTGCAAGAAATTACCCCGAATTAAGAACGTTGTTGGTGACCTGGTGATCTATGGGGTAAGGTGTCAGACTTCTGTGCTGGTGGCCGGGGTTCAATCCCCGGTCCCGGCACAGATTTATCTGATTACCAAACCCTTCCTTCACCTCTGATAAAGACATCTTGTGAATGTGAGGAATGCCAGGCCTCCACCGTGGTTCGGATCCCACGATAAACTGTAGGTCCTCCATTTCATCTCACAATCACCCTACCATTGCACATTAGCGTAAGTGCGTATAACCCGAACGGGTAGTAAGACGCGGTGCTAATAATAATAATAAAAATAAGAAGAAGAACGTTATTTTTACGTCTTGTGAGTTGAAAAATTATTTTAGGTGGTACAGAAAGGTACACAGATAAAGTATATACTTTTGTAGTTTTTATAACAAGAAACTTTTTTTGCTAGGATAAATAAAATAGACCTACTGCTTCGGTAAATACATTTAGTGTACCTTTCAACATTTTAACAGTTCTAGAAAATCTATCATAGGCCTCGTGGCATTTTAAGAAGAAAAAAAAAATATCGTCAAATTTAATTTTGGCCTTTACGGATATTCGAAAACTTTATTTTTGCCTCCCCACCTCCCAAGGTATATTTTTTACCCATTCGGGCTAGACACAATCAAAAACTACTGATATTAATTTGTTTTATTTGTTTCACAATATGTTTTTGTCATAAAAATATGAAATAATATTAACCTTGGCCTACTTTCTATTCCAATCCTGAAACAATATTTTGGCACTGCATTAAAAGAACACTATTATAAAAAAACTTAAAATAAAAATCTACAATAGCTTGCTGAGTTGAGTCATTGATGGTGTAATATCAAGTTTAATCTCATGATCAAGTTGTGTTTGACCCGCTTTGGTGGCCGCATGGTCTAAGGCACTACTATCGCAATAGACTAGACTGCCGATGACGGGGAGATCAAGGTTCGAGGGCACGGGAGAAAAAAAAAAATTTAGTACATTAAGATCCAATAAAATGCTTGGTATTCCATTAAAATGTACTGCTTATTATCTTGATAACCATTACCTACACTTATCGATAATTTTCTCTAGATTAAAGTACTATATCGATACTTTTTTCCTACATTTGAAACTAGTATAGGATCGTAACGTTTATTTCGATAATACATCCTTAGTAATTTAACTTGTGAAAGTGAAAATGATAGTCTTCTAGTTTTAAATATTGAATCACCTATATAAGCATATCAATATAGACTATAACTCTCTACTTTTATACTTAAGCCTCGCATTACTTGTGTGTGATTTGTCTGTATTACGTTTGATGTTTTAATGGCCATGCAGTATATTTGCAGAGTTAAAATTAGACCTAATGGTCAAATGGATTTCACACGATGGATGTATTACACATAGAGCGGCGGTAAGGAGCTCAACATTAGATTTGAAGCAAAGGGGGTTTATAAACCTAAAGGAGAAGGGGGCGAGTTAAAAACAGACCCATCGATTTTATGGTGCCATCTGTTGGTAGGATCGTGAACTACAGAGGGGGGGGGGGGACACGCAAAGCTGCAACTTGTACAGAGCTTTAAGTCATAAGATGGAGCAAGCTAAGTCAATATAAGTATTTACCTTAATAATGATTCACTTCACCACAATTTATATACTTTAACTAGGAAATATGTGCGTTATCTTGAACTATTTAACATATATTTGTGTAGAGCTCGACTGCCAAGAACGGGGAGATCGAGGTTCGAATCTCGGTCGGGTGAACTGAGGGTGGTTTTTCCTAAATGGTTTTCCACGCTCCCTCCACGCAAATGCGGGTTCACTTCCTCTAATTCAACCTTCCCAATTCCTAATCCATTAGCGTAATTAGTACTTAAAAGCGTATAACCCGAACGGGTTGTAAGACGCGGTGCTAATATTATTAATATTTAACATATATTTTTTCCACCGTGTCTTACTACACGTTCGGGATATCTGCTTATGTACTAATTACGCTAATGGTTTAGGGATATGGAAGGTAATATTTAGAGTAAATGTATCTGCATTTGTGTGGCGGTAAAGTGGACCTGTTTGGGAAAAAAACACACCATCAGTACACCTGATCGAGATTCAAACCTCGATGTCCACGTCATGGGCAGTCTAGTTTGCTGTGATAGTCACGCGCCTTAGACCATGCGGCCATCGAAGCGAGTGAAAAGAAAATTATATTTACTGTCCAGATATTTTTTACCCACCTCAATGGTCACGTGGGACTAGGCGACAACTTACTCTGGTATGATCTACCGGTGATGGTATGGTTAGGGTTTGAATCCAGGACAGGTTTACTTAAAATATTTTTGTTTTTAATTCTTCTCTACTCTCCCTCTGTGCAAGTGCAGGTACGTATTCTCATCTTTCAACTGCCTTATCCCTAAACTATTACCGAATGATGCGGTTTTACCGATTGTTCAGAGAGACGTGCGGCACCAAAAAAAAAAATGAAGATATTATTTGAACTTCATATTATTTTAAAAATTGAGTAAAAATATTGGTGCCATAAATTGTGATTTTGATATCAAAAAGAATGACAGACTAATATGTTTTTCCATTCCAATGTATACCAACCCTTTTTTGTAGTTTGGAATATCCCAACTAGGTTAATTATTATTATTATTAGCACCGCGTCTTACTACCCGCTCGGGTTATACGCACTTACGCTAATGTGTAATGGTAGGGTGATTGTGAGATGAAATGGAGGACCTACAGTTTAACGTGGAATCCGAACCACGGTGGAGGCCTGGCATTCCCCACATTCACAAAACTAGGTTAATATTCGCTAGCATGAGTCATCAAAAATACTATCTCGTACTTTATGTAGTTAATTGTTTCTCTTCGTCTTACTAACTGTTTGGGCTATACGATTTTGTACTAATTACACGAATTGTTTTAAGTAAGAGAAAGATTATATTTATATGAAGTGTACCCAAATTTGCGCAGAGGGAAAGTGGAAAACCATTTTAGTAAAAACCACTCCCAATACACCAAACCTAGATTTGAACCTCAATCTCCCCGTCATTGGCAGTCTTGTTTAAATCAAGAATAGCGCCTTGGAACATGCACCCACCGAAGCGGGTATAAATATATTAATTACGCTAGTGTGGTAAGGATGATTAATGGAGAATTTAGAGAAAATTTAGTTGAAGTAGCATGGAGGGAGAGAGTGATATTATTTAAGTAAAACCATCTTCAGCACACGGGGGTCAATATTAGAACCCCGGCCTCCCCTACAATATAAAACCAGACTAGACGAGTTTAACTTACGGTGTGAATAACTTTATTTTCACTTCTCCAACATTTTATGAGCTATTGTCAAAATTTAAATTTAATTTAATACACAGTGTTTAATAATATTTAACACCGCGTCTTACAACCCATTCGGGTTATACGCTATAAGTACTAATTACGCTAATGGATTAGGAATTGGGAAGATTGAGTTAGAGGAAATGAACCCGCATTTGCGTGGAGGGAGAGTGGAAAACCATTTAGGAAAAACCACCCCCAGTTCACCCGACCGAGATTCGAACCTCGATCACCCCGTCCTCAGCAGTCGAGCTCAACACGACAAGCGCGTTAGCCAACTACGCTACCGAGGCGGGTTACACAGTGTTGTTTTTAAGATAAATCAGGTATACCAATTTTGGTTCAAATAGAATGAAATCAAATATATTTTAAGATTTTCATCTATATACCGACTTTTTTTTTTTTTACATTTCAAAATGTTCAAATAGTTCCATGCAACTATTATAATTGTCTGGGAGCTAAATTAAGTGAGTGCGACAAAATTCTCTACTTCAAATAAACGCCAAATTCGTTTAGTTTGATTGTATTTTTATATGCTCTTGTTCTTAACCAAAATATTCCAGAAAAAAACCCATTAATGTTGAATCTGTCCTGATGAATGCTTATGTTTGAGAGGAATTTTTGGTAATGAGCATTAATACGTGTTGCAGACATTTATAAATCCCACATTTTTTAAATTTAAGGAGTTGTTTGATATGTTTTAATATTGCTTTCAACAAAATGTCTGCGATAGTTATTGGCAGGTATTTAACTAGTTAAACATTTTAAATTTTGAGTTTAAAGTTAAAAAAAAATATGTAAACGATGATTCATGTGAAAACTTGTACTTCTTAAATTAAAGCCAAGGTTAAGAAACCTAGCTCTAGCCTCTCTCTATCAAATAAAATCATGCTTCGATACGGTCATAAGCGAAAATTTCAAGATAATATGGTCCTGTTTTTTTTATAGGGTTTTAAGTTACCACGCAAATTTTTTTAAACAGTTTAAACTTAAAATGTAATCTATTCAACTGGTCAGAACTTTCTCCTTCATATTGGTAGAAACAATTTTAAAAATATATTCTATTTATTTTCATGAGGTATTTAATGTGCACTTTCTGAACCGACTTATTATACCATCACACTATAATTTCTTTGAGCTAGAAGGAGAGGACCTACCAATTTTGCCTCTAAAGGTTTAACATATATTCCAGGGTTGTTTTACATTCCACAATCGACATGGTAACTACCACTTTACTTCCTCTACAAAGGATGTTTTGCTACGGATTTTTATCATTCAAGAAAGATCCGTTGACCTCAGCTGAATTTGAACCCACGAGCATCGGGCCCTGAGGCGAGCACTTTACCCCAAAACCACTAAGGTCAAATACATTTATCAAATTACTTCATTAGTGATCCAGGATTTCTAAACGTCTGGAGAATATCATAGTGCTATACACTGCAGCTTTTTTTAAAACCAAATTAAGTCATGATCCTTCAATTAGTTGAAAGAAAATTCAGGTTAAAATGGAGTAAATAACACAAATATAAATTCCCACATTTGTCGTCACATTATTCAATTTTATTGATTGTAAAGGCCTAAAAAAGTATTAAGAATTAATTTAATTTCTATTTAAAAATATAAATAATGTAATAAAAATAAACAAATACAGTGAAAATATTATAATTGGTATTTTGGTAATTTACAAAGTTTTATAACACACAATATACTCTCAAACCTATTTATTTTTATTTTGATATTGTTCAAAGCTAAAATTTTATGTAACAAATACTTTTTTTTTTTTACCAAACATAAAGAATAGTATTTACTATACTAAAGCATGTCCATTATCTGCATACGTCCAAAATAATTCTATATTACTTAAATGAACCTTATTCTCAACATAATATGTGAACTCATACACAATAATAATGTTATTCATAGGGTTTCTTTTTTTTTAGGTATAAGGGTCACTTTCATAGTCAGACCTAGTCTGCCTCAAGTTCGGTGCTATACAAATACAAGAAAACAACTTCTTAAACTCGAATAGAAAAAGCTAGTCTCGCGTATGAGACTGGACCAGTCCATTCGAGTTCAAGTAGGTGTCATCTTGTATTTAGTATCGAGTTGCTCTAGAGGCGTACTAAGTTTTACTTTGAAACTGGCCTATAATTCTATTCCATTTTTTTGTAATCACTAAATCAGAGTATGTTGAAATACCCCATTTTAAATAAACACTTGAGAAATTAACGAGAGTGGGCAAGTGGTCTCATTGTCAAACTAGTTTAGTATGGTTTGTCGACAAGGTGGAGGCTGGGATTGAATCCAGGATGGGTGTAGTGAGGTTTTTTTTCTGTACATGTTTCACCCCTCTCCCTGCTGGAAATGCAGGTGTATTTCATATAATATATCTCTTCCTCATCCATACCACGATAGTGTAGTCAATATAGATGAGTATAGCCTGATTGGGTAGTGATACAGGGTGAAAAAAATCTTGTGTTAGTCATAGGCTTTGTAACTTTAAAATAAATAATAACGGAATATTTTAATTAATTTTATTAATTTATGAGAACGAATTTATTATTTTACATTAATTTACTTCATATGTGCTCTCTCTTAATATTGGCATCTAACCTGAAGGTATAAATATATCAGAGAAGGATTCAAGTCGTGACAGCTACCTTTGAAGTTTTAATTAAATAACCAAAATGCTTGAGTTGGTTTAGTTCAAACATTTTCAAATTACGTTACAGTTTTCTAAGGGAATAGCTTCCCATTAAACATTTTTATTACCTTTTTTCACAAAATTTTTGGGAAAATATTTGGAGCTATTTGACTACCTTAATACAATTATTTAATGATTTTGACGATAAACAAATAATGTTCTTATTTTAACGATCGAGACTTCTTCACAAATATTAACTTTCATTTATGTTACTATTTTGTCATATAGGGATGAGGGAGATAACATCTAAGAAAAAAAAACCAGAGTACAACAGACCGGAAATCAAACCCCGATCACCCCGTTGCCATCGATCCAGTATAACACGATAGTGACGCACTATACCATGCAACCACCGATAATATTAAGGGCCTCTTGAACCAAGTTAAATATTTTTTGTTTGGAATAATAGT
>CABFOV010001458.1:54654-72801 GCA_902141375.1 Timema poppense
CCACACCCTTACCCTAAACCCAACGTTACGGCTATTAAAACCTGCGGCCCTAATGAAGTAACCATCTACGAAACTTTCCAACGCGCTTTAATGCTCTTTCGTGTTTTTATAATGACACACTCTGGCGATGATGCTTTGCAAAGTTTCTATACAGGCAGGAGGTTGGTTCGTGGGGTGACGTTCCGTTGCCCCCCCCCCTCCCCCTCGTATTATCCCAACCCACCCCGACACTTTCTACACCATTTGTCTGGCACCGCGTGGGAGGCTGTAAAGCTAATTTCACTCGATATTGATTTGATGAGTTTTGCTCTCTTTTTATTTTCCTCCTTTCCTTCTATTTTTTCCCCCCCTCTTAAGTTTCATTTCTTTCATCTTTTTTCTCACCGGATAATTTTTCTTAAGCAATTGATAGCGAGTATATATATTTCAAGTTTATTTCTAGAAGCTGTAAGGTAGTTTCATCCGAATTTAATCTTGTTCCTACTAATAACTTCCTCATCCCCCATTCCTTCTACCTCCCTTGTTCCATCTTGTTCTTCTTTACTCACGAACAATTCGTATTGGCTCGTGCTAGAATGTTTTAATGTCCGCGTTGCCTGGACGAGTAGTTCACGATGTCAGCCTTTAAGAACGCAAGCCTTCCCTTCAAAATGCAAATGAAGTTGCATCAGTTGTCGGTAAAATGTTGTTCGGATATTATTTGTTTCTTTCCAGAATCGGTGTCATCTGAGTTAACTCTAAAATTGACTACTTCAGTCGTTTCTTGGAAGTGGTTTAAGGTCATTGTAGCGAAATAAAGGAGAAGGCAGGGAAACGTTTTGAGTTTTCTCTTTTTATTAGTTGAATATGCGAGGAAATAGCTCTGGGATGGCAGGACTAAAATAGAGGGTAAGAAAGAGAGGGGAAGAACGAGAGAGAAATAACTATAGGGATGGATTGTGAAAGAAGAAGCGAAGTGTTTTAGCTTCAAGGAGGTAAACAACAGAACAAACATTAAAAACAATCGTCAAGAAATGCGATTCCGGAGGAAGAACTGACTCAAATTGCAAGAAGTTGGCATAAACAAACGGTGGCGCGAAGTGGGTTGGGGGGATTGGGAGGTGGAGTAATTATGTTGTGAAAGTTGGAAGGGTTCATGAAAATAAGTTTTAAACAAGGGGAGAGTGTGGGACAAGTTACATAGTTTTTTTTAATTACCGCCCGTCTGGGCAAAACAGTAAGTTGGTCGATTTGCCAGACTTGGAGAAAACAGGAAATTTGCCATAAATGAAGGATTGATTCTATGAGAAATATAAAAATTAAACTACTGGGCTTTAGCCTATATCAATAAAGTAGTTCCCAATTTTTATCTCTGTTTACACTCGATTAATTATAGAATTATTAGAGTAAGTCAATAAGCAATATTAAATTTAAGATACAACTTAATAATAACACTAGATAGCCATTAACAGATAATCTTATAAACTATTCAAGATGAATGCTAGATAATTATGTACACACATTATATAAGTTAGACATCATTATATACTTCTTAAATTTAATTATCTATTTTCTAGCCAGATTATTGCTGGCATTTATAATTCAAAATCAGTCCTTATCATCGTGATGCTCTGGATTATATCAATATTCTCATTGATAGCCATCACTGGTATTACTAAACCTGCTCTCCTGTCTCTCAGATGACCTAATTTATAGTTATGGATCCATAGAAAGGCTATTGACATAATTTACCTCCCTCAAAATGTTCGTATAAATTAGATAGTTAAGTATCCGATTATGGAAACCTGCTACAGAGCGAAGTAATAAATATTATACAGTCAAAAATCATTTAAACAAGTCATGATCCAATTTAAAACTTGAAAGAACACATAAATATTTGTTGGCCCCTTATCAATTTTTGTTAATACTAAGCAAGTTCTGGGCATAAAGAAAATGATTGTCTACGTCAAGTGTGTTTATATATAAGGCATGAACTGTGCTAGTAAAGAATCCCAGCAGCAACCTTGGTGGATGTGTGTGTGGGGGTTAGTTCTCTTTGGTGTTTCTAAGGGAAGGGGGTCGAAGGAAGAGTAAAAAATGCGCGTGGGAAAGTGTGTGGATTGTGGAGTGGAGGGTGCTGGGATAAACAACGAAAGGCGCCCTCCTCCCCCCCTATCCAAAAAGCACCCTCACTCATCCCACCCCATCCCCCTGGTAGAAAAAAAAAATAAGGGGGTGTTCTGTAAAGGGGGAGGGTTACAGTATTGAGTTTTATGAACAGAGAGAGAGAGAGAGAAAGGAACAGTCCGCCGATGATTATTCAGCAGGGTTGCCACGCACCTGGAAAACAGGGAAAACCGGGAAAAGACAGGGAATTTGTTTGTGTCTGGAAAAAACCGGGAAGTGTCTGGAAAAATGAAAATTTCCTCTGGAAAACCTGGAAAACACAGGGAACTTGGTAATAAGAAAATAGTGGCAACCCTGTTCAGGATCCTTTTCACTCCATACAGATAAGGGCCAGTGTGGCTGGTACAATTTATGGCCACGTGCGTGGTATTGCGCGACGTGTCATCCAGTGTGTCTTGGCTGGCACACTCCATACTGCAAAAGTTTAACAAATATATCACAGACTCCTATTCCTTTTTTTACCCCTAAATTATTACGACTTTATCACGTTCTGATTACGAGGTTTTAGTTATTTTTGACGTGAAGTATAATCATGTGTTTATTTATAGAGTTTCTTAATACACTAATTATATCAACATACAGCATAAATCTAACTTATCATGACTAGAACATTAAGGCTAACACATTGTAAGTGATAGTGATAGAATATTTACTTGTTTGGTAGTGAATGAACCCGTGCAAATTTTAATATATATACTAACGCATCATCCGGAGTTGAACTAAAGCAAAGTACTCTGGACTTATAGTCAATCTCTCCCTATACCTCTAGTCTACCTTTCTCATGACTTGTAATCTTATTTTTCCTCATATTTGTATTCGATCCTTACCTACACTTTTAGTCAATATTTCCCTTGACTTGTCTATTTTCACATAACTTGTTTATTTTATAATTTTTGTTTTTACCGCGTGCTACTGACCGTAATAGCTATTCGCATGTAAATACACTAATGAGGTAGGTTTCTTAGAAAGTATAAATTAGAGGAAATATGCCTTCATTTACGTGGAGGGAGAGAGGGAAGCAATGTAGGGAAAAAATACACTCTTAATTTATCTAGCCGGGATCTGTATCCTGACCTCCCAGTCACCTTAACCAGACTAAACTCGCTGACGTTTAGTCCGAGTGCTCACTGATGTGGATTTACCTACTAAATATTTAGTATAAGTCATAAATAGGTTTTTAGTATTAAGCATCTTAAAAATTATTTCATTCTAGGTAGTCAAAAGTGATGGTGATTTAAAAAAAATCAAGACCTAATGACAATTAAAAATGAAAACGAGGAATTGGAAAACTTAAATCAGTTAAATTGCCTGAGGAGTCTGTTGACAAAGGATGACTACAGCACCAATAAAATGATGTCGAGTATCGCCATGGCTTAGGAAGCTTTCAACAAGAATAGGTAACTGCTGACCAACAAGTTGAGTTTGGAACTGAGAAAGAAACTGAGGAAATGCTACATTTGGAGCGGAAAATTGGACTCTTAGCAAGATGGAAAAGAAATACTCGGATAGCTTTGAAATGTGGTGATATAGAATACTTCAGCAGATCAGGTGGACAGACAGGACGACAAATGAAAAAGTCCTAAGAAGAGTGGGTGAGAAAACCATTTTGGATGTGATTCTTCGCTAAAAAGCCAACTGGATCGGACACATCACTGGGAGTAACTGTCTTCTGCACGACGTCATAGAAGGAAAGGATGAGGGATTTTAAGAGGATCTTAGAAAGATGGAGCATTCAAGAAGCGGATGATTTGAAGGAAAGGAGAAAATTCAGGGAGCTGAAGAATGAAGCATTGGACAAGGTGCATTGGCGGTATAAGTTCACTGACAAAAGGAATGGACCTGTCGTAAGAGAGAACACCCAAACCAATAGAAATTTGGATCAGAGTAATTACAGAACAAATGCACCAGCATTGACCTTAAGAGATAATTTTACGATGAACTAGTCGGGAAATTAGTAACACCATCACTCATAAATAGGCTGAAATACTCTTGCAAATTTGTTTCTTCGATGTTGTCAGTTGTTCATTCTTACACCACTTTCTGACCTAACTGAAAGCGAGGAGATTTGTCAACGGTTTCCTGAGGAATAGTAAGTATTTTCTCCATAAATCTTGCAGAGGTGATTCTAGGTATAGCAAAGCTATATTGGAAGTAGTTAAATAGTTACTTTATATTTTTATAGAGTTATGTTAAAAATATAATTCACTCGTCTCAATTTCACGATTTCCTTGTGAAGAATACAGATATCTCACTACTATGCAATGCCTGGTTCAAGCTGTAGTACATGTAGGTCTAGTAAGAACACGGTAAGAAGTGACCATATCTACTAAAATAGCGTTCATATACTCATACGTCAATTAATGATATCTTCAGCTGTCACTTATAATGGATATGTACCGATAAAATTGTGTAATAGTTTCTAAGTTGATTGGGGAAAACAATGTTCGCATTTTCTCTACAACCTTTCCTATAATGTTTTTACCATATTAAAGTTACGCAATTTACCTGGGGCTAGTATTTTTCTTTTTTTTAAAAAAGCAAAGAATATGGCGAAGAAAATAAAACTAGTTGATTTCAACTGATTAAGTCTTGAAACCGGTACTATTGTAAAATTGCGAATCGTTTCAATGTATATCTATTTTTACGAAATCAGATATGAAAATATGTTTTATGTATAGAGAGGCAAGCGTATAAACCGAACGGGTAGTAAGACGCGGTGCTAAAAAAAAAATTAATTAATTATAGAGAGGCACAGGGTTTTAAATGGAATTACTCATACTTGGATCTTAGTGGCTAAGACATGTCGAGTACTGGCCGAGGAAGTGCTTAGGAAAATATATGATTTTTATTTTTTAGCACTGCGTGCGTCTTATTACTAGCTTAGGCTTCACGTATATGTAATAATTACGCTAATGGGTTAGGAACGAGGAGGGTTGAATTTAAAGAAAGTGTATCCACATTCTCATGTATGATGAGCGGAGGACCAATTAGGAAATACCACCCCCAATTTTTGAACTCTGACCTATCCATCATCAGCAGCCTAGTCTGTTGCGAGAGTGACGTCTTAGACCATGCAGCCACCGAATTAAGTGTGTATGGGATAGTTCTACTATTCAGATATTACATGGTCTCTGGTACTAGGATACAAAAATTCATATTAATCCTACTTTACTAGTTAAAGTTAATCTGTCGGATTTAATAATCCTTTGTTTAGAAAGCGTACTTTAAATCTGGAAGGTAAGGAACACGAGTTAAGGGCAGTGTCTCTGCAGTTGTAACATTATTTTTTTGTGACAAAATGAACCAAATATAGTTCCATAAGAAACATATAGTTTTTATTCTCATGGTTACCTCAACAGTTCTTTAATATTTGTTAAGGCTGTCCTAGAATTTAAAACACAGCTTATTCTCTTCGTTTAAAATGTTTGTAATCTAATGCTTTTATGCTCATGACAGATATTTAAGAATTGTTGATATCGCCATGTAAAAATAATTAAATTATCGGTTTATTCTGTAGCAAAATTTGATTCATATTGCCCCCAAAAAAAATTTTTTTTTAAAAAAACTGCAAAAACACTACCCTTAACTCGCGTTCTATACACTCCCACCCCTAGATAAATATAATTTTGAGGCACTTACATATTTCCATACATTCAAAAACTCCTATTTATTAAAATGTATATTTTTTGTGTACAGTAGGGATAATATAAATGAGGGGTATTCAAATGATAAAGGTTTTTTCTATCACCGCATCTTACCTTTTTTTAAAAAAAAACCGTCCTACTGCCCAATCAGGCTACAAGCTTATATACTGTGCTAGTGGGTTAGGGAGGAGGAAGGTTGAATTTAGATCAAGTGTATCAGCATTTGCGTAGAGATAGTGGGTAAACCATTTAGGAAAAAAACACTCTTAGTGCACCTGAGCGGGATCGAGCCACGAGCTCCCCATCATCGGTAGTTTGGTCTAATGTGAGAAAAGTGCCTTGGACCATGTGACCACCGAGGCGGGTTCACGTCTCACTCCACGCTCGGGTTTCACTACACATTCAGGTTATACGCATAAATGTCAATTACGCCAATGTGTTAACGATGAGGAAGGTTGCATTTTAAGGAGGTGTACTCCTATTTACGTGGCAGGAGAGTGGAAAACCATTTAGGATAGACCACCTTCAGTACACAAGACTGGGATCTAAACCCCAAAACCCCTTTCATCGGCGGTCCAGTAACAGTTTTTTTTAATCACATGTAAAGCACTCAAATAGCCACGATATCAAGGCTTCCAGACACAAATTTGTGAACATTTATGAATACGATTTTTGCACAAATTTATAGCATAGCAATTAACACATTTCTGCAAATAAAAGTTTTCAAATATTTGATAAAAATATTGGAAGAATCTTATTTTTTGATATAGGTTTATTATCTAATTAAGGTAACAAGTTTGAAATATTTTTACTTAGGCTATTGAAAATATTGATTTTTCTTAAATGCGGTGACCCACTCGGTTTTTTTTATGTTTTTAATGTGGCCATTCGACCAAATAAGTGGGTTAAAAAATGTTGAGAACCAATTTCCTTTAGATTAAGTAGGTAAAGTTTTTTACACCATTTTATAAGTATTAGATACATAAAATTTGACTAATTAAATTTATTTAACATTTTTGAACATTAGAAAAAAATAATTTTCATTGGAAACAATGATTGAAAGTCACCTCTGTAGACATATGTTTTATTTGCTTCATAAAATTACATGGTTAAAAAAATCAGTTATCGAAGATTCTAATAATACTTATTTAAGGATAACTTTATTATTGGATTTTTCTTGACTAATTGAATAAACAAAAGAGTTGTAGTAAAACTAATATTTTTTTTGCTTTGCGGTTTTTATAATGCGCCACAAATTATAATAAAATACGCTTTTCTATCAATGGAAAAAAACTTAAAAAATATGTCTCAAAATTAAAAAGATTTTATTTTGTAAAATGTGTGGAATGCCAGGCCTCCACCGTGGTTCGGATTCCACGTTGAACTGTAGGTCCTCCATTTCATCTCACTATCACCCTACCATTATACATTAGCGTAAGTGCGTATAACCCGAACGGGTAGTAAGACGCGGTGCTAATAATAATATTTTGTACACACAATTTAATGAATACGAGTTGTATTGACGTCATCAACCACCTTCAGTAAAAGAGTTGGCCACCTTTATGAAATGAAGGCAACAAACATGTGTTTATAAAATAATTTTTATGTGAACTACCACAAAAAAAAAATCCAAACGGTTATTTTAATCATGTAAAAATGCTTTATAAAAATAATTAAAAAACACTTGTGTGTTGTGTAAGTTCTGACTCTGTAGTTAGTGATAGCTGTTCAACATATGAGCTTCCAGATCATATGAATTTGCGTACAGATACATGAAAGATGGACTGATAATTCTCCTAAGTTGTCAGGTAAGGCTTTTTCTTAAGGAAATCAGGGTGTAATAGAGTAATTTTGATCACTTTTGCAATGTCATAAAAACTTAAAAATTCCAATATAAGACTAGAGTGACACAGCAAATTGTACTGGGGGTGGTTTTTCACATTCTATCAATCACTCTCCTCCCCCATCCCATCTTCACGTTAAGGTTGGTGCATTTGTTCCAATCTACCCTACCATCCTCCACCCCATCCTCAACACCTTAAAATTAACTCTTAATAACTATACTGCTAAACGTAACAATCTAAACTAAATGATACAACACATTCGTAAATAAGTTCTCATATAGTTTGTAAATTTAAAAAAAATTAGTAAACTACTGTTGAATAAATTTATCTCCAAAAAACAGTAAATATTTACCCAATTTAATTTATATTTAAAAACCACAAATACACATTTTTAGCAAAGTCGTTAGCCATTTTAAACCCATTTAAAATTTTAAAGAACTGTTGTAAATAAACTACGATTAGATATATGTGTCTCAAAATAAAAATTTATAATTTTAATTAAAATTTGAAATACTATCTACATGAAAATTTTAAATAAAATCAAGCTTGCCAAGTTTTAAAATATTCTTATATTAAAAAATAAGTGATCTGTAAATTGACCATCATTATAAAATTAGAACTAAAATAATGATTACTCTAACATCTAAGTATCAAATTTAAAATAAATACTTCAAAAGATATTTGGTTTAAACTTCACATGGGCCCACTTCGATGTTGACGGGGCGATTAAGATTTTAATCTGAGTCGGGTGTAATGAGGGTGGTTTTTTCAAAAAAGGATTTTACTCTCCCTCAACGCAAATGTTTGTACATTTCCTTTAAATATAACCTTATTAATCCTTAACATTATTTGTGTAATCACTACAGAAGCGTATAGCCCGAATGGGTAGTAAGACGTGTGGCTAGGGAAAAAATCTTCACGCAAGGACAATACAGACATACAGTATCCCCATGGCTTGTTTGGTGCTGACTGACAGCTTTGAAAAGTTACCGGACCAAATTATTTAGCCCTACGCCGAACCATATGATCTGCAAAAACACATGTTTAGCAGCTGTCACTACTGACGGTCAATATTTAGGTATATACCTAAATGTTGACTGTCAGAAGTCAGCTGTGAGCTGTCAGTCAGCACCAAAGAAGCCATGGGGCTACTGTTGGTAGCTGATATACAGAATTTTGAAGTGCATTGTTCATAGTTCAGGAGAATATAAAACGTAAATATTAATAATCAAATTGGTGTCGATAGCTTTTCCGGTTAAAATATTCTCCATATATGCAAAAATAAACACATAGCCGGGCTTTTGGGGCAGATCTTCACTTGAAATTATTACTTGTAATCTCAACTGTTCATCTCTACTCAGTGAACGCTCGATCTCAGATATCCTCTGATAAAATAAATTCGCTACACTTTCGGTCACGTGGTCTTGAGTCATTGTCCAATGGTCCTCTTCCGTCAATACATAATGTCTGAGACATTTTCATTCACCCACACATAGCAAATCTATTTCTAATAGAGTCTTTACTTTCTCTCGAAATGTCAACGTTTCATGACCCCCTGAAACCAAAGTGGTTTTCGCAATGCCATCTGTCTGTCCGTCTGTCTGTCTGTACCTTGGGCTAAAGCCGAAATTATTTTACAAATTTGGATATAACTTGGTAGAGCCTATCTACGGAGTCCATAAAGTCCCCCCTACCCCCCCAAGGGATTTTTGGAAATAGATGTGCAACTCTAAATGTAATGGTAGTTTACTGAAGGGCAAAAAGAAAAAATATCGATTTTCTCGAAATTTGCTCAAACGATTTTGATTAAACGTTTTATCTAAACACTATTTATTATTATAAACACGATGGTAACTATCATTTACGAATGAAAATTACCCTGAGGGTACTTTACATAAGGGACATTTTCCAATTTTCATCGTTTTTAACATAAATGTTTTTGGTGGGTGCTAATTTTCAAAAGTGACAATTGTTATATAAACCCTTATAAATTACAAAAAAGTGAATTCCTATATAAATCAGGTAGTAATACCATTTTTAAAGTACTATTTTTAATTTAGGTTTATATTTTAACTTATACGTGTCTGGGAAACAACGTTCGTACATTTGGGCGTCCCCTGGGCAACGAACTAATGTACCGTTGCCCAGGGGACGCCCAAATGTACTAATCATACATCCTTGAAATGGAGGCTCCTTCTATGTCCCAATGATATGAGGTGATGGTGATAGTAAATATGAGGGTGTGAAACCATTAGACTCATAACCTTACTAACCAGAACCTGGTGACCATCGGAATAATTTACCTTTCGGGAGAACTACACATGGTACCAGCCGGGAATTGAGCCCGGGACTACTAGGTTGGTAACCAGGTGCGCTGACCACTATGCAGAGGAGCCGGTTATGAGATGCTCTATAGTTTATATAAAGATTTTACTTTTGATGGGTGACCTGGCGGTTTAGGGGTAAGGTGTCAGACTTCTGTGCTGGCGGCCGGGGTTCAAACCTCGATCCCGGCACAGATTTATCTGAATACCAAACCCTTCCTTCACCTCTGACAAGACATCTTGTGAATGTGGGGAATGCCAGGCCTCCACCATGGTTCGGATTCCACGTTAAACTGTAGGTCCTTCATTTCATCTCACATTCACCCTACCATTACACATTAGCGTGAGTATAACCCGAACGGGTAGTAAGACGCGGTGCTAATAATAATAATAATAATACTTTTGATGTGTGTTTACAAAAAACCCAAAGTTTCTATACATATCTTCCTATTTATCTAATGTATTCATTCATATTTTTTATTTTATTTTTTGAAGTAACGGTAACATTGCAATGAAATGATGTGGAACACTTTTCATTATTTATTGAACGATAAGGTTGTAACCGATTAGATATTAAACCTGGCTGAAATCGCTGTGGTCCGCTTGGTTTTGAGGCATTTCGGAACTCTTGTAAGAAACTATAATACTTGAGATTCTTAAGTCAAGGGGGCGCTTTGTGAGATCACTGTTGATCAATAAGTTTGTGTTTTGTTGGTAGCTTTTGGTCTGTGTGAGAGATCCGTTTTGTCGACAAACACTGGTTTCATCTTCTTCGGGGTCATCTAGTCTCCTGTCCCTCTCCCCTTCCATTCCTAAAGCTTAGGGGATTATTGCCAATTAATTTGTCTGGTAAACAAGCCATGCTCAGTCGCGAGGAAAACTCTGACTTTGAGATTAGAGACTAAAATGAGGGAAATGGCTATCATATACTTGCTTTCAAATATGCCTGTCCAACCTTCTCCACGTTGTTAGAAGAGCTGATGTATTTATTTTGGTAATAATATTATTTTGAAAGAAGGGGAGGGTGTTTACGCTAACAAGGATAAGTAGAGAGCTTTCTGATCAAAGCTAACCTTTTCTTGCTTTATCATCTAAACATTTTTAACTTTCTGTTTGTTTATTTTAATATTAAGATGTAAGGGCCACAAAACAACAAACGAATTGTATTACTTAATTATTTGGTAACAACTCGATTTTTTATACATAGTAAATATATTGCATCCTTTTAAGCAATATTAGGACCATAGAAATATTTTTTAAAATATTATTTTCCATACAGTCACTCACTTTTCTATGAAAGATTAACAATACAGTACATTTTACAAAGGGTCTTCCATTCCCTAAGAGCTAACAAATTATGAAATCCATAGTTATTAAATACGTTTTTCATCCCTAATATATTTCTAGAGTTTCGTAAATGTTCTTTAATCATATGCTTTTTTTTTCGTTAGATGATCAAAAATCAACCAGCTTAAATTCAGTGATCACGTGATTGTTGCAAAAGATTCACATATTTTGGCACATTTAATGAGTTACTTTTTTTTATCGTCTAAAGTATCTACGCTTTCATTTTGACACTTAATTATATAAAATAACAATGTGGGGAGGGGGTGGTAGGCTTCTTCTTTAAATTTCTGACAAAATCGGTAGGAGGCTAGTGCCGCAGTATGGTAGCTTGAAATGTAGTTTCGTCAAATCATGAACAAAAGTGCGAGCAGTACACATATCAAACATACGAAACAGAAATAATGCCTATATTAAGCAAAAACAATTGGAGCCAAAACTAGGTTCTAATACAATGTAGAACTCTAAAAAAAATCGAATTATTTACTTACAATTCTATGAGTCTTTGTGTAATCACTTGCTTGCAGTATATTTCTGTAAGTAATTGGACTTTGGAAATCAAACTATAAATACAAGCAATACCTTTTATTTTGGCACCCCGTTTCATTGCCACCTGGGTTCTTCAGATATCTACACCAATAGTGAAGGGATTAAAAAATATATTATAGAGGAATTGTACCTCCATTTGCGTGAGGGGTGAGTGTAAAACCATTTGGAAAAAAAAAATCTTCAGTACATCTGGCTAGGATCCAGGGGTGGGTCCAGATCATTTTCATAAAGGGGGGGGGGTCATAATTATAAATAATATAGTTACTTACTATGTTAGATTTCTGTTTAAAGCCATTTAAAAGTTTCTTATTCATATTTGATCTTATGTATATTTTAAACCATGTTCATTCTCTCAAATTTTTTAAAAGCAGATAGTTTTTATAAACTATTTGGAGTGACCCTCCTTTAACAATTTTTTTGAAAAATTGTTCACTCTAGAAGCTATGAGTAGTCTTTGCCTTGATTAAAAAATTATTCCTTTATAAACCATTTAAAGTGTTTATTAACTAGACATTTTTGAAGTTTTGATGCCCCTCGAAGCTATTTAGAGTGATCCTCACCTTAATTTTTTAAGATATTTAGATACTTCTATAAGATAATCTTTGACAACATTTTGAAAATTGAATTATTTCAGATACTAGGATATTTGGGGTGGTCCTCGCCTGAAAATTCTTCACAATGACATTCGTCTAGAAGTTATTTGGAGTTGTCCTCCCCTAGACATTTTTGAAATTTTGATGACCTTGGAAGATATTTATAGCTTTCCTTCTGACTTCTTCTTCCAGTTAAATATATGCCTTTAATCTATTTTATAGAGTATTTTCCAACAAGTTTTTGACAATGGAATGCATCTAGAAGTCTATTTGGAGTTTGATTTAAGGCCATCCTTCAGTTTCATATTCGATATCAGAGGATTTGAAATACATTTTGGGGGTTTTATTCCAGGGGGTCAGAGTCCCCCACAGTTTCCGCCGCTTCTGTCCACACATAATCTATATTCGGCATTCGTGGATGAACTGTTCTCAGGCTATTATTAGTCTTCTTTGATGTGTGATAGTCCACCGTCTCTATGTGGAAAAAAGTTCGTTACTTGGTATGCACGACAAATATCCGTACATGAAAACGAATATTTTTTCCACACTTGCGTGAGTCATATAAAAAATTGAATAAACCTTGACGAATAACGAACGTGGGGACCCGAATTAAGAGGTGTCTGCACATAAAAAATTGTATAATTTATCTCTGTTGTATTTTCTCCCTAAAATTTGAACTTTAATTTGGTTTTTTGTATTAGTTTTCTAACTTTCACAAGGGGGTCAACTGACCCTTTGACCCTGAATTCGTGCCTGCTGGGATCTAAGCTAAGGCACCTTATTACCGGAAGTATAGTCTCATGAAAGCGTGACGCCTTATACCACGTGACTACTTACGGAAGTAATTATTATTAGGATATTCCAAATAAATGATAAAAGTTTTGTTTAAGCTACTATGGTAGGCTGACACTTGAGTCTAAGTCTTATTAGTAGGCTTACATTGATCCTACGTTTTCACATTGATATTTGATTCAAAGTGGACATAGCACACATAGTTTTCTTTGCTATTATAAATACATGTGTATATCTTAAACTCATTTAATTTAATTAGAAATCGAACAAACATAAAGTTTTGATTTTATCTGACTATACAAATTCTACACTATTCTGAGAAGCTATATTCCATATTTTATTGGATCCTTACCAAATTAGCTTTTAAAGGATGGTCTTCGTTCATATGCCAAGGGATTGCACATGGCTACCAAACCTGGATACTAAACTTAACAAGTACAGCATCAAACTGGAGAGGTTGGCCATGTTATTAATCGTTGGGCAGCCTCTTGAGTAACCCTCAGGACAAGTAGGAAACTCAGCCATCAGGAACCATTGTAAGTTGAACCGTTACTTTTCACAAGACGCTACCGGTCCCTTCCTTCGTTTGTTTGTGGCCCATAGTTGATACATGAGCGCCTCAAAGTCAGCCAGAACTAAGCCAAGTAACTCACTCGCAAAACTTCCCCCCGATTTACACTCCCTGGGCTTTTAGTTCGCCACGAGTTTGAAGGAGAAGTAGGTGGGTCGGTTTTGGCGGAGTAGAATCAACTGTTTTAGTGCCGGTGAGTTGCAGCGACGTCCCAAAATACAAGAGAGCCTCCAGTTTTGCGGGCGGGTATGTGGGGAAGATTGGTAAGAAAGGGGTGTAAAGGGGAGGGGGAGTAAACTTTGTCTAGGTACACACACACTAACAATGGTTAGAAGTGTTCCCCAAGTTTCGGGGTTAAACGTCTTACATTATACATGGTTTTGCTTGCAAGCAGTTTACACGGCGCCCGGAAAGGTTCAGTTGGGGTTGGGGGCACGTTCAAAGAAGGGGAAAAGAGGCCGAGGGTTGAAGGTGAGGTGAGATGTGATGTTCTCTAGTTAGTCAGCTCAATCGCTCCCCGGGGGTAGACTCTATAAGACATGAGAGGGCTGGTTTGGAGTCGTGCTGAGCATGGGGGCTATCTCTTCTTGCCTGCCAACAACCACTGGAACATAACATGCTCCTATCATGACTGCCTGCAGTGTTATTACTATTATTATTCACATGGTATTGACTTTCTCTTATCACGGAGGGGATGGTTCGCCTTCCATTTAGAATAATTCAGGTTTTATCCTTTCTCCTTCAAGGTAAATAAAAATAGTCTTCCGTAAAGGAGTTAAGATTTGTTTTCTAGATGTATTAATTAAAACTTTGTCTTACTGTTAATTTCAAGTAAGTTTGTATCATCCATAGACCGTTTAATGGACGGTCTAGATATTTGCTAGTAAAGGAGCTTTATGCTCGTTATTGGTGTTATATCTCGATATATTAAAAATGTGGCATCAATTTGATGAGAAGTTGTGTTTAGCGTATCTTATTAAAGACATAGGTGCATCTTGGCGATTTAATAGCTATGACTTGATATCGAGCTCCATCAAAAAAAGCGTTTATGATCAAGTAAAAGGCCGAAAACGACTTTTGAGCTGTTTTTGGCAAAAATTCAAGGATTTTGAGTGGATTTATTAATAGGTAGTGCGTTAAGTTAATATATGTAAATCTACATTTACTATAAATTGACCGATCATAACCATTTTATGTTTATAAATAAACATTATTCACACAAAGATTTAAGTTTACTGTGGTACATTTATGCAAATTAGTGAAATAACAAAGCCCTACTTGGTTTTAGAAATTATTTATTAACTTTGCTTTTCTAAAGCACATTATAAAACGTTGATGTGGTATTTTAATGTATTTAGAATTAATTTTATATTAAGGTTTTTATCAAAAGATCTATAAATATCATGAAGTAAGCCTATATTTGTAAATAAAGACCTAAATCAAATCATGCCCTATTTATAATCTATTCATAATTAAAGTTGTCCCAACTATTTTTTTAAAGCAATAATATAACACTAACAGAAATATATAGAGTTAATTATATGATTTTAACAAAATAAAATTAATAGAAAATGTGTTTACTAAGTCTCGAATGCTACAGAGTGACAAGCTTATTCTATAGTTTTATATGTCAATAATACACTATAGTTATTGTCACATTTAAAAAACTAATATTGTCATCCCATTATTTTATCTAACTTATCATTCATCTTCATTCACAACAAAACTGTATTTATTAAAATCTAACATAGTGGGTCATGCTGTTATAAAACTGGTGACCAATTCTCAGCTTATTATTTTAAAAGAGATATTTAGTTTGGTTAAGAAAGGTGTTAGCAAAATAAAGTTGGGTAGGCCCTACAGTCTTGGTCGTAGAGCTTCATAGTCACCCGTGATAAGAGTACAAAAACGCTTTGGTAGTAAATATCGAAACCAATTCAATCGCGCCAGAATATATGTTTATCATTAAATTAAAAAATATATTTAATAATACAAATGAATAGCTTAGGGAAGACTAAAGTAGATCTAGACACACAAAAGTTGTAATATAATTTATTTATTCCCTCTTTAAAAAAAACCTAGAAAGTAGACATATATGAGTGAGAAGCAAATTTTATCGGTGTTTCAGCCGTTCCTTTTAAAAATAAATAGATTGACTAGGAATATTATTCACCTTTAAGAGTATATCTATGTCATTTTAATCTTAAAAAAAAGTAATTGGGAATACATTTAATTAAATATTCCTGAAAGAGAGCTTACTTCAGTTTAAATAACAAAATATTAGTCAAGATAACATAATTTAAAGTCCAAGATAGAAGTCTCCAGTGTTTATTTAACTTTATTGAGTACATAATTATTATTATTATTACCGCGCCTTACTACCCGTTCGGGTTATACGCACTTACGCTAATGTGTAATGGTAGGGTGATTGTGAGATGAAATGGAGAACCTACAGTTTAACGTGGAATCCGAACCACGGTGGAGACCTGGCATTCCTCACATTCACAAGATGTCTTGTCAGAGGTGAAGGAAGGGTTTGGTAATCAGATAAATCTGTTCCGGGACCGAGGATTGAACCCCGGCTGCCAGCACAGAAGTCTTGACACCTTACCCCTAGACCGCCAGATCTCCCGAGTACGTAATTAAAATACCCTATTTATCCACTTCGGCGTTCGCATGGTCTAAGGCGATACTCTTGTATTAAACTAGGGACTGCCGATTACGGGGATATCGAGGTTTAAGTTTCTGTTGGGTGTACTGTTTTTTTTTTGTTTGTTTTTTTAAATGATTTTCACTTTCCCTCCATGCCAATGTGGGTACACATCCTATAAATATAGCCTTCCTAATTCCTAAAATTATTAGTGTGATTAGTACATAAGACGCAGTGCTAAAAAAAATACCCTAGTTCTGCTTTGAAAACCAAGTAACCCACACCAGTAGGCGAGAAGACTAAATGTCCGGCTCGTCTAGTTTGGTTTGCATGTGATGGGGAGGTTTGGGTTCAAATCACTGCTGGGGGATTTTTCCTTAAACGGCTCCCATGCTCCCTTCACGCAAATGCGGGTAAACTTATTATATAGTAAGTCTTTAACATTCCTGCTCCATTAGATTATTTAAAATGCGTATAACCCTGATAAGTTTTAAAAGTAGTAGGGAAAAAAGGAGCAAAATAAATCATGGCTGAACGTCAAATGTTAAACGACGTTCTTGGTGAATTAAAATATGTTTTGCAGGCTGCAATTTAACTTGACTCACTAAGCACTCTAAGCACTATCACATTTTGACGCAAATGTACGATAAAAAAAGCGAGGGAAGCAAATTAGTAGTTATCCGCATCGGTGGCTGCGCGGTCTAACGCGCTACTCTCATGTTGGACTAGACTGTCAAATACGGAGAAAGCGGTGTTTGCTTTAAGCCGGATGTACTGATGTGGTTTTTCCTAAATAATTTTTCACTCTACTTCCATGCAAATGTGGGTTCACCTCCTCTCAATTAAATCTTCCTAATCCTTGAGCCATTAGTGTAATTAGAACATAGGTGTATAACCCGAACGGTTTGTAAGACGCGGTGCTAAAACAAATTACTAATTCACCCTGTTAGGCATCTTGTTTATCTTGTGATAATACTGCTCTCTGAGTCGATCTCGGTAGTCTTGGGGTAAAGTGCTTGTCTCAGCACCCGATGTTCGTTGGTTCAAACTCAGCTGGGGTAGATGGAATTTTCTTGAGCGATCAAAATCCGTAGAACAACTTTTCTTCTGAGAGTAAATAAACCATCGGTCCCATGTTGGTTGTGGAATGTAAAATAACCCTGGAAGGTACGTGAAATTACCTTTTCCGGCAAAATTGGTGGGCACTTTCGCTCTCGCCAATCGAAATCCTCGTGTATTGATTCACTCAGTCACTTCAAAAAGTGCACGTTAAATAACTTATATAAATGGAAATAAACTACTAAAACACTTTTCTCTTCCACTGACGAGTATAAAAACTCACTCTACTTTCTGCGTCTGGACTTTATTGATTAGAATTATTTAAAAATTAACATTTTATCACTTCATCTTATAGACAGACATAAGTTATTTATTTTTACGGAATCGTTTAATCTACATCCCAGCAGAAATACTACTACTGGTTATTTCCTTAATTAAACTAAATATCCTAAGTTGTAGACAATTTAAATACCTCCTTCAAGATTAAAAAAAAAAAGAAAACTTTGGCAATTTAATAAAAATATTATTCAAGAATTTATGTATTTTTTTCAATGTTATATATTTAAGACTTGCCAAATAAAACCTAAATACATTAACACGGGAAAACTTAT